>JANBXA010000031.1:28705000-28882500 GCA_030556225.1 Cricetiscus sungorus
AGATAAATCTTTTGGTCCAAGACAGTTTTACTAGAATAAATGAGGGACCAGATTAAAGTAGCTTAGGGTAGTTAAATATGAGCAGATATAGTTAAGAATTTTTCTTCCTCTACTGTCTCCTAACTACCAACAAATATCAAACTTATTGTATGCATGAATAGTTCATCGACAGAATAATATCCCAGAAAAGGGTGTGAGTTCTCTTCACTCAGTGCTTATAAGCTGAGAGGACAACAGAATGGCAATCATGTTTCAGAAATGGATCAATTGATTTTCAAAACTTTTTCAATGACACAATATTGTTTCTAAGTTTTTTCTATTTTAAATATAATATAATCTTTAGTATATAGATACTATATATCTTAACATAACAATGAAACTGACAAAACAGGTCATCTTTGTCTTCACATTAAAGAAATAATAAATAGAAATCAAATGTGGTAAAGACTTCAAGCAAGGGATACTTTAGATACATTAGAAATCTATTTCTGAGTGAAGGAACTATAATAAGAAGAGAACAAATTATCCTCAATCTCAATATGGTAACACCAGAACACTAAGAAGTTATCATGGCAGTTATAAATGGAATTGCTGGAAGCTGTGTTTTGATTTTGTTTTCATTTTAGGTATTTTGAGAATACTCTACTCAGTCAATCCTACATTAAAATTAGAAACAAAATCTCTAATAACACATAACATTCTTAATATTTTTATTCTAATAATGTCTTAAAATCAATATTGCTATCTTTTCAATGTTGAAAAAGTTATAGGATTAATGAAGCACATGTCCTATTTTATCCATAATTAAGTATTTAAAATCTTGTATAAGCCAGCATAAAAAACATTTCTTTTCCAAAGAAGATTTGATAGGTAGCTTTGAAGTTGTGAAAACTTTCTATGGTGAACATATAGTCAATATTTTCACATGAAGGACTATTTTTACTCCCCAACAAGTAAGAGCTATTTATTTATTTTTAATTCTGATATATATATATATATATATATATATATATATATATATCACACTAATAGTTGCCCCAACATGTCTCTTCTGTTTGCATTGAAAATGCATTAAAGCAGCCAGGGAGCGGTGATGAATGCCTTTAATTTCAACACTCTGGAGGCAGAAGCAGGAGGATCTTTATGAGCTCCAGGCCATAAAGGAGGATCTTTATGGTCTACAGATCGAGTTCCAGGAGAGCTAGGGATGTAACACAGAGAAACCCTGTCTCAAAAAAACCAGGTTGCAAGGAAGGAAGAACGGAAGGAAAGAAGGAAGGAAAAAAGGAAAGAAAGAAGAAAATGTATAGAAGAACTAACATGAAAAATAACAAGACTCTGTTATACAAGTATTTCACATGATTGTCTGTAAGGGAAAAATATGCAGACTTTTTTATGCAGCTATATATAGGGTAAAGGATCTCAATTGTTTATATTTTAAAATATGTGGGGCTACTATTAAAGGTCCAGATAATGAAAATTGGAATGAGTTGCATTAAGTTAACAGTTACAATTTCCAAAGAGTTTATTAAACAATATTCTTAATTTTCCTTTTGGCAATAAAAGCCAGTAGAGTTTCATGTTATTAGCTTTAATGTATTTGTAAGTATAAATATTTTTTAAAAAAATATTACTTAATGTGTACTACCCAATTATTTCAAAGTAAAGCCACAGTGTACTCCTAATTAATTCCTAATAACATAACAAAGCATAGTGTAGCCAATTGAGTACACTGAGGGTCTGAAATACCAGAGGAATATAAAAAATATCACTTTTCTAAATCCACTCCCTTCCTTCATGAGAACTGTCATTTCGTTCTGAAGTAAATGCTCACCCTGGCAGCTAATGTTTTCATGGTTTCATCTGCCTTGCTTATGAACTGAAGCTCTCAACTGTGATTTTTGCAGCGTAAGCACCTGTAGAATCTGGCAAGCTTTGCTAGGCATGTGGCAGACCTGGCATAAACAGGCACCAATTGTACCTTTGCAGTCACATGAATACATACATACATAAATATATATCTGATGCTACCATCCCATCTCCCAACCCCCACTCCACAGGGAGGGTGATGCCCTCCAGGAAGGATCAAAATCTGTCAAGTCTTTTGGAGTAGACTCTACATCTTCCCTCCTGCCTCTAGGTTAAGGGAGTATCCCTCCATGGGGAATGTGCTTCCAAAGTCCTTTTGTGCATCAGGGATCCATCCTGGTTCTACTGTCTGACGTCCCTTAGACTGCCCAGGCCTCCTAACTGAGACCCATGTTCAGCGGGTCTGAGTCAGTCCCATGCTGGATTCCCAGCTATCAGTCTCGGGGCCATTAGCTCCTTCTTGTTCAGGTCAGCTGTCTCTGTAGCCTGGTCTTGACCCCTTTTCTTATCACGCCTCCCTCTCTGCAACTGGATTCCAGGAGTTCCCACAGAGCCACCACATGGTTCTGAATTTTGTTTTGTTTTGTTTTTTGTTGTTGTTGTTTGTTTTGTTTTTCAAGTGCTAGTCATGGTAGAATTGTCTCTGGTTTTCCCCAGCATTTGTCTCCATCCTTCCTCTCTTCCCACAGGCTTATATTTATTTTCTCCTCTTCCAAATTGTCCTCATGTAATGAAGCAAGATGATGATCTTGCCTTAGTTTATTATTCTGGAAAGTCTGAGAGGCAGACCAGTTTAGGATATTTGCTTTTATCAGCTTTGAAACGCGATCCTCTCTTTATCCTTTCCTGTTACTACGCCCTGACCCTGGAAAGTACTTTCTTACAGTCCCTGTCAATGGAATAGCAATATGCTGACTGTATCAAAGATGCCACCCACATTCAATTTTTTGTTTCCCCTTTTGGCCACATTCTCCACAACAGCCCCCTGTATCCTGTTCGCTGAGGAAGAAGAGGATCAGGAAGAGAAATAGAAGTGTCACACACACACTCAGACCGTTCCAAATGCCGCAGCATTCTTATGAGGCTCCAACTATTATCCACCTTCACAGCTCAGGGAAAGTTTTATTTACAGTATTCTTTCCCAAAATTGGTGAAGGGGGGGGAGAAAGAAACTATCATGTGTTCCCAACAGCCTGTAATGGGACTTTATGCAAATAGCTTTTTTTTTTTCTCAGAAAGACCTGTACTTCGTCTTATTAATTAATTTCTTCATCTTTCGTTTCCTTTCTAAGAATTTGAGAAATTCTCAAAAAGTCCAAGCTTTTAAGAAATGCTGCCTGGCAGAACAGAACAATTCTCTAGAGGATTTAACAACCCACCCTGGTTCCACAGCATGTCATCCATCATTCTCCTTTCTGTATCTCTCATGTGTGTTTTTGGACAAAACAAAAACGAACAAACAAACAAAATAACAACAACAACAACAAACATCATTTCAGAGATCATTCTCAGCTTAAGTATGGGAGAAACCTTCCTTTTTAAAATGTATTCTATTGCTGTGTATTTTTTTTTTTACATCGTGTGTCTTGACTCCACTCATTTTCCTGTTCTTTTACGTCTGCCCTCCACCCCCGCACCCTGCCACCCAAATAAAACAAAATTTAAGAGAAAAAATAAAAGAAATAATTAAAAAGGGAAACTGTTTAAAATCCCAACATCTTAGAAGCTGCGGTGTGACATAGTGAGTCACGCTGCAGACCTCTTTGTCCACATATCTTACCTTGCAAGTGTTCATTGCAGTCTTCGGTTTGGTTTGAGGCCTCTGGTTTCTACTACGCCACTGATGCTGTCCTGACTAGGACTCTTCCTGACTGTCCTTTACCCTGTGTCGTGGAGCTCCTAGAGCTTTGGGTCTAGGGTCACCTTCCTTGATGTGCTCCAGCAGGTCAAAGATGGAATGGGTATTCGGGCAAATCGAGTCATAATCCTGTGTCTGGTCTTGGGCAGCTATAGGGTTGAGAAATGGGGATGGCTCTCCCTCCCGTAATTACAACTTCATCCACATCTGCACTGAAATAATTGATTGGTCCTCTAGCTCTTGGGCCAACTCTTCCACTTGGCCCAGGCATTGATGGGCAGGGGAGTATATATTTCCCTCTCCCATGTCTCCACAAGTCAGATGAGAAATGGGGACAGCTCCCTTGTAGCTACTAATTTGGAGCTTGATCGCCCAGACTTGCATTAACAGGGTTGGCTCAATTGTGCTGCCTTGGAGAGAGGAAGCTTCTGCTTCCAGGTATTGCCGCTAGTGGGCGTCATTAACAGCTCTCCCACCTGCCCCGGATGTTGATTGATGGGCAGTACAGGTAGCATTATTCCCCTGTTGATGCTGCCTCAAGATGGATGGGTAATGATAGTTCTACCATGCTCTCACACTCAGGGATGGCTCACCCCAAGCCCTAAGTCGCCTTTTTTTATTACCATGTGCTACCTTTTCATTTTTACGTTGAAAATTTCTCTCTCCCCTCAGTTTGTGTCACTCTAAGACTTTTAGTGCCAAGAGATACTACTTTGTGGCCAATTCAAAACATTTCCAAGTATTTGGGATCTAAAATTCAGGTATGCTAGGTCTATAGATCACGCCCCCTTTCACGAGGTTCAGGTACCAGACAAGCTTCCATTCCAAAATAGAAGGTTTACTTCCAGGACCGGAGTTCTCAACCTGCTTATGCCTACAGCACCTTTCATTGGAATTGCCTGAGACCATCAGAAGACACAAATATTTACATAAAGTTTACAATAGCAGCGAAATCACAGTTGTAAAGCAGCTGTAGAGGCGAAGATCATTTTGTGGTTTGGGGTACCCCAGTATAAGGAACGGCGTTAGAGGTCACAGCATTAGGATGGTTGAGAATCCCGGCTCTAGGAAGGCACCAAAATCCCCACCTCCCAGTTTTAAGATGTCATAGGCATGTTAGAGGAACGGAAGAAAATTCACGGTCTTTATAGCCAAACCTGTAAGCACGCTTCTATGTCAGTTGGCTCTAGCTGGGGAATGAATTCTCCGCAAGCCATCGAAGGGACTTACAGCTCCTCCTCACAGGTAAGGCATGGCTGCCTTCATATGCAGCTGAGAGAAATTGCTGCAATAAATTTAAATTTCTATACCATGCATCTTTAGTACTTTGGAGGAAGAACACTACACAAATCTCGCAAGTGGGAAAAGGAGCACATGGCAGGAATAGAGGGTGCTCGCCCAAGAAAGGCAGTCACACGTGTGCCTCAAGGAATCCAATCAGACCTTTATCTGATTCCTCTGACCTGGTTTCACCAAACGCTAACAAGGAATTTCTATTCCAGAGATGCCTCAGCTTGTCTAGTCTTTAGAAAAAGAAAATAACCGATAACAGAGCTAGAAAAAGAAAACAATGAAACACATCTACAAAGATTTTTGTTTTTTGTTTGTTTTTTTTTAATAAAGGCAACTTTCAAGAAAGGTAGGGTCCTCTGCCCTTCCATCTTTGGAGATAAGAAATTCATCCATCAAGTATGGTGGAGTGCCGCGTGCTGGCCAACCTGAACTGCACCTCAGCTCTCCAGGGAAAGTTCATGGACATGTGTTAACCTCTTACACACATTGCAAACCTGTCCTAAAACCTTCCTTCCCTGTACGGCAACTTAAACTCTGATGATTGTATGTGAGTCTTGGCATGACATATGTGAAATCACTATTATCATAAATGCTTGTATAAAAATTTCTATTGTGATGGATAAAGAAAAATGTGCACATAAACATAAAGTCTACATCATAGTGTTTTGTTAAGTGCTTGAATTCTGAAATGGTTGAATGAAACAAATTAGCATATTCATTATCCTACTTGCCTGGAATTTGTTGTGCGTGCGTGTGTGTGTGTGTGTGTGTGTGTGTGTGTGTGTGTGTGTGTGTGTATGTGCAATGAGAATAAGTAAATCCTATTAGAAGACATCAGTTGTGTGCACTGAGGTGGTTAATATTAACCATCAACTTCACAAGATGTGGAGGTTGTCAGTGAGTGACTTTCTGGATCTGAACACAATTTATGTATAAGGGAGCCAAACACCAGTATTCGTCTGTCTCGGTTTCATAACTAGAGATGCAATTTGATTAGTCGACTCAAATTTTTCTCTCTTGACTTCATCCTCAGGATGGCATGTACTTTTTCCAATTGTGGGCCAAAATATACTGCTCCTTCTATAATTTATTCTTGTCAGGTATGTCACCTTGTTGTACAAGTCTCTTTAGCTCTTGCACTCATGAAGAATGGTGGAGCCTCATGCTCAGTGTAACACTGTTCATTCCAGCCAATAGTGAAGTCAAACTGAGGATCATCAAAGGTGATGGGTGAAGAGAGTTGAGCACGTGTATATGTGTGTGAAGAATTATATACACACACGTGTGTGTGTATATATATATATACATATATATATAATTATATAATAGTATATATAGTTATGTAATAGTATATATACATGTGTTAGTGAGTAAACTGTTCATAATCCAGTGTCAACAAGGAAATCCTATCATTTGTGAGTGACATAATTCAGGTACAGAAAGACCCATACCAGATACCTTTACTGACACATAAAACCCAAGAAATTCCAAACACAGAGAAGCAGAGTATATTGGTAGCCTTACGCATCTAGGTGTCTGGAGGACTAGAGACATTTGCCTGTGAAACATAATTTCAATGAGGCAAAAAACTGGTAACTGATAAATGGATAAACATTGGAATTCCAATAATATTATTTTGTACATTAATAATAAGTTTGTCATAATACAGTCCTCTAGTGCAAAATTCATCATCTGTTTCCCTGAAAAGCAAGTGTTTTGGACTCTAAGTCCATGGGGAGGTCTCTCAGTAGTATTTGGCTTTGCCCTTTCAACTTGGACAAAAAGATGGAATCGTATGCAAATGAAACTTTATTAACAAGAGAAGAATTCTAAATGCTTTGGCACACTGAAAGAAATTTATTTTTTTCTTGTTCAAGGGAATAGCCCTGATGAACTGATGAATAAAAAAACAAACAGAAAACAAACAAACAACAACAGAAAACCACTCTGGATGTTTGCAAATCAGGAATACAGGAGAAAATCTAGAGCCAAAATGATGTATGATGTCAGATAGAAGGAGTACTTGCTTCCTTCACCTGGAGGTTGATTGTATGGCCTTTTCAAGCACCAGCTTTAAAGATAATAGAGGACAGGAGAGTATAAAGTAGTCAATAGTGTCCTTGGGAAAAAAAGAAGTCATGTAAAAAAACATAGGTGATTTAGAAGAAAGCTAAAAGTTACCTCATAACCAATAACCTCTGGGACACTTGTAAGACCTTAATTTGCTAAAGTAAATTTGTAAGAATTTGGAGCTCTCCTTGTGTGCCTGCACCATTTTTGCTCAATCATTGCTTTCATTCCTGTTCCTATGGTAGAAAAACAAAAGCAACTTCGAGTAGAAAAGGCTTATTTTATTTCACAATTCCAGGTTAGAACCCATGGAAAAGTCGAGGCAGGAATCTGAAGCAACTAGTCAGATCATAAAGAAGAACAGAGAGAATAAATGTGTGCCTACTACCAACTTCCCCCATTCATATATAGCTCAGAGCCCCAAAACGTGGACAGTCTGCCTCCTCTTTTGGCTGGGTCTTCTTGCAACAACAAACTAAGTCAAAATCTCTAGATAGGCTTCCTAGGCTAAGCTCATATAAATAGTTCCTCTTACAAAGTGATCCTAGTTTGGGCCAAAATTACAATTAAAAATTAACCAGACAGCTTGAACCACATATTTGCCTGAGAACACTTTAAAAGAAAGAAGATATCTGCATTTACATTAGGGATCAGAACACTCAGTGGGATGTTCAAACGTTTTGGCATTTAGATTAAAAAAGACAATACCTATAGAAAGGAGAGAAAGTTAGGAAAAGAAGCAAAATAATTGTTTTGATATTATACTCATGACAAACTTTTATGACAGGCACGTTATTTATCACTTATTTATCACACTGACATGTTATTTTAAAGGACAAGATGTGCAAAAGACTAATTAAGCCGAATAGTTTCTATGTCGTTTGTTGAATGATTTAATCCCTTGTTTATCTTGTGATAAATGCATGGTACATGAATTGCCAACTATTTGAATGTTTTTAATTTATCTTTGAAATTAAAATAATTTCCAAGAATGTTGTCACAAGTCTACAGCTACAGCATCTGAGGTACGGAGAAAAATACATAGGGAGCCTGAGGGACCAACATCTGATGCAAAGCAAGATTCAAACTCAAAATTTAAGTAATTTTATCAAACTAAAATACTTTTTCAATTGCTGCTAATATCCTATTGAATTCTATTAAATTTTTTGTTGTTTTCATTTGATTTGAAGTGACGGATTTTACTGATTATTGTTTATTTTCAATGTTTGTCTTCAAATATGGACATACATAACTGTATTAACTGCTCAAACAAGCTGATTGCTTCAGATACACTATTTTCTGGAAGAAAGTACTGTTTGTTTCAAAGCTAAGATCCCTTTGAAACCACTTTATGAATGATGAAATAAGTTTTTAAAAAGCCAAAAGAGCTGAGAGCTTTTAATGCAAAACACAGATTCAGGCTATCAGCCAGGAAGCAGCATGGCACAGAGAAGGAAGAAACAGGGGTTACTGCTTTCTCTTCACCTGGCAAGGAGGGCAGAAGAATGGATGATGACTGTCAGTTCACTGGAGATAAAAATGCAGATACGCACAGGGACAGACTCAAAAAAGAGTCTCTCTACATAGCCCTGGCTGTCCTGGAAATTACTGTGTAGAACAGGCTGGCCTCAAACTAAGAGACACACACCACCATTACAGCTTTGCTTTGTCTTTTAATTAATTAATTAATCTATTTATTTGGAATTAAATAGCAATGGGTAAAACTTCAAAATTAATTTAAAAAACCCTACACTTTCTAATATTCTCATTTATACTAACAAAAGATCACACTGTCAGAAACATAAAATTGATTTGGAGGAGGCCAGGGTAAGATGAGACATTCATTAGAATTACCTTAAGATTAGATTTAGGCATTATGTCTTCTCCAGTTTCCTTCTATAATTCTCAACCTTGAAACCTCTTAGGATGCCTTAACACTTTCTGGTGAGAAGATTTTCCCAAAAGAAGTCTGCTTGGAAGCACACTGGTTAAAATTCTCCTCATTTTCAGGTCATAAAAAACAGTATAATTTAGTTTGTTCTCTTTGAATCACAGATCCAGAGGCATAACTACACTCTTAGCTCAGGAGAAACGGAGGGAAAACTTAATTGTCTCACTGGAGACAGGACTACATTTCCATTCTAGCTATAGCTCAGTGGTTGAGAAGGAGAATCCAAGAGAAAGGAGAGGCTGGAGAAGGAGAGGGAGGGGGAGAAGAGAGTGTGTGTATTTCAAGATCAGTACATGTATGTGGAGTTAAGCCAAGAATATTAGGTTTGTTTCTGCATTGTCAGGTAGGGTGTCTCTTTTCTGCTGCTCAGCTGGGCTGTGAACCTCTATATGATGCTCCTGTCTGAGCCCTTCATCTCTTTGTATAGTTACTAGGATTACAGCTGTCTATCACAGCATCCACTCTTGACATGTGTTCTAGGGATAGAACTGGGGTTGTCTAGCCTGACCCAAAAGCACTTTTTCTCACAAATCCATGAACCTATCCTGCGATGATTTATGCTTAAGATTTTCTATGTCCAGGATTATTAAAGGATAATACCGAGGACATAGATTTTAAACTAGCTTCAGATTACTTACAATTGTGTTCTTGTTAGGCCAATGCTTTTGTTTATTTTATACTCTTTGATTTGGTTCTCCTGTTGTTTAAAAATAGGAATATTTTGAAATGTATTTAATCAGAAATAAGGTCATTTGGTGTCATTAAGGAACTGCTTTACCCCCTTAAAGTAATATGTTAACTGAAAGACCCTGAAAACTTTAAAAAATACATAACAAGTTTATTTTATCTGACCTATTGTAGTTATTGTTTTAATGCAAACTAGCAAAAGCCACAGAAAATAAACTTTTTGTATTGTTATAATATTCCATATTTGTAACAAAAATAGAAAGCTATTCACTTGCAATATGATTAAAATTTGGTTTATTTTAAAGATTTAGTTACTTTCATTTAACATGTATGAGTGTTTGTCTATGTATATAGATATGCACCATGTGTATGCAGTCCCACTTAACTATGGAGTTCAGAAAACACTTGAGATGCTTTGGAACTGGAGTTAGATGTGGCAGTGAGCCACCATCTGGTTGCTGAACCTTACTCTCTTCAGGAACAGCATATTCTCTAAACTGTGAGCCATCTCGCCAGCGCTTGGCCTTAAAACTCAATTGGAAAACATCTAAATTGTTATTTCGCCTGAGTGTGATGTTAAACACCAACTGTTAATAACTATACTATGAGCATTATTTTATGGATGTCAAACTTTATATTGCTGAGGCTATCATTAATTAAAAAATATATTAGTAGCATTATGAATAAAATGAAAATGTGAACTGATTAAATTCTTAGTCATTACTAACCAAAACACACAGAATATATATAAAATGAAAATGATGGATCTGTATGCCAAGTATAATTCACTAAAATCAACCTTTCTTTTAAATATCTATAGTGTCAGTAAGTGGAACATATAAACTAAAAGGAATTACCTGGTAATTAACTGTAGAGTGGTAAATTTAATAAAATATTTCTTTAAACATTCAAATGAAAATATTGGTAAAACATTGATAACTTGCTGGGTTCAGAACTACATTTTAGTTCAAGAATTGACCCCAAGATTTCAACTAAAAACAAAATCTTTTTCAACTGTTATTTTTTCAATATTTTGAATTATAATGTTTTCATTTTGTCAGGAAATTGAATCAGTCTCCCACATAACCCTCTTTTGCTTTTTGCTTGTGTGTGTGTGTGTGTGTGTGTGTGTGTGTGTGTGTGAGAGAGAGAGAGATAGAGAGAGACAGAGAGAGAGAGAGAGAGAGAGAGAGAGAGAGAGAGAGAGAGAGAGAGAGAGAGAGAGAGATGGGCAAACACACAGAAACCAAGTTTTATCTATGGAGATTTCTATAAGCTTAAGTTGTAGAGACCACTCTGGGGCAGAAGTTCTATGCATTGAGTTAATGTGAGTAATTACTTCTCTGTGCAGGTTTCTCTCTAGCATGATTAATCTGTCCTCATAGGTTTGCATCTAATTTTGAGACAATATAACGAAAGTACCTGTCTGTTTTTGGATGCATTCTGTTTATAATCACATCCCTGGACTGGGCAGAGAGAGAGCTTCTCTAATCCTTTAGGTACATAGAAAGTACGGCTTAACAATTGAGGTGAGAAATTCATATCGATACTAGCTCAAACTCATAGGAACATCTGAAATACAGGTTAAAATTCAATATGTTGATGGCATTCCACACAATACCGCATCAATAAAACTGTTGGCAATTCAGAGGTTTATTGCAGATATTGCCAGTATGAAATGTACACATACTCCTTTATTAAGGATAGATTTGCAATAGCCTCCCAGAGTAAATTATAGAAAAACTCATTACATCGAGACATATTTTATAGTAGATCTTCAACTCCTAAGGAAAATTCACCTTTAAAAAGTCATCTATACATATATTTATAGTAGTAATAGATATACATCATGTGCTTAGTTGAAAATAAAGCATTTTCATATTTCAGTTTTTATACTCTTTATAGTCATAAATATAAGAAGTATATTTACTAAATTTCAGCTTTATGCTATGACCAATTATAGTGTGAAATATTTTGCATAACACAGTTTTAGCTCATATTGTTTTCAAGGATGTAATCAACATTTATTGGGTGAGGATTTTAAGAAAAATAAAAAGCTTATATATAAGATATTGTTTTTCTGAATACAAATTCAGATGTCTTAATTGAAAAAAAATAAAAGCCATTGTAATTTATTCACTACAGAAAACAATATACCAAATACTTCTGTAAGGATTTTTAAAATGCTATTATTAGAGCACTTTATATCTGTGCATGACAACTAATCATGTATATATATATATATATATATATATATATATATATATATATATATATCCACACTACAAATGTGTCAAGGAACAGATGCAGGCAGTATGGGATGCATTTCTGATAATAAAGCATTATGATAGACAGAAAATCACACAGGAGAATCTTCCTGTATGCTTCACTGACTTACTCTAGACCCTCATGTTGTTTGTGCTTTTTTCAAATACACTTACGTTTATTTCCCTACCATCCACCCTGATATTTATCTTACCCCTGCCCAAACTAAAAGAAGAAGATGTGTAATTTTAATTCCTATTGCTCTATAGTCATGAAAAGAAACACAGCTTCTTCCTTTTAGTATACAAAGTGGATTTTGGCTGTGCAGAGGAAACATTCTGAAATGCTATGCTGAATGTTAAAAGTACAAAATTAATTATATTTTTAAATGCAATCCAAGGTGTGCAATGGCAATTTAATGATGTGGTATGATCGATCCCATTTTTTACTTATTACACAATACTTTAAATTTACTCTTTATAAATAATATGATCTCAGAATATTGACTGAAGAGAGTATTGGTTGATACAGAAGTCTTGGTTATTTCAAACCTGCAGTTTTTTTATTATGACTTGAAAATTTTGTACAATATTTCTGCAAAGGTCTAAACATTGTAAATGTTCAAAAGATTTCTGTCCTGAATACTCATCGTGCACCCATGTGATCCAATTTTCTTTGTGCTAATCCAGTTTCTGTTAGCATAGTCAACAATCTGGTCTCTGACTGAATTTAAGCCCTGTTTCATGAGATGAAACTCATTGCTGACACTGATATAGGGAGCAAAAAATATGTGACAAGATTAGTCATAGCTCCAAGGGAGAAGTTACTAAGTTATTCCAACAGCATTAAAAATAATTCCTAATAACTTATCATTATACTCACAAATGAGTGCATTTCTCAGCGCTGCTCAAAGAATATTGTTCTAACACTTTATGAAAGTTAGCAAAGAACCCAAATGTGGTCAATATAAAGGAAATAAGAGACTGGCACAGTCTTCCCTGTAGGACACCTATATCACACTCCTCACCACAAGGCTTCTGTCTTTGTGGAAGAGAAAAAGGAAATACTCATCACACAGACCACTGAAGAAATATGGCAATAAGGACTACAAATGATCCGAACAACAAATAATTTTAATTCACACTTCAATCATCAGCAATAATCCAGGTCTCTCCCCATCACGCTTGTGGCATTACACCCTGGGAATGTGGAAAGGTTCATTGAACTTGACTCATCCTGTAGCTTGTGGGGCTAATTGACAGTGATGTTTCAAAAGTTTGCACCTCAAAATAACAAATAGTCTTTTGAATGGCATCTAATTTGGAAAGAATGACAGGAAACCAACAGCACTTTCCTGAATAGCAAGGGGAAGGTGCAAAGATCAGTACCATGAAGAGAGGATACTGTATACTAGAAGTCCATTTCCACTAATCTTATGCCTCAGACTCTGAGGGAATTATTCAGTTGGCATAGTGCTTTCCACGCAAGACTGAGGAACTCAGTTTGAATCCCTAGAATCTGCGTACAGCTAAAATATTTTAACTGTAGACTCCAGTACAATAAAAACTAACTTACACACTTTCTTATTCTAACAAGGGAGAATGGAGAAAAGTAATGAGATCAAAACAAAAACAAACTCCAATAGTGTAAATATCTCAGCATCCATCAACTAGGACTAGACATGATTTCCTCAGCCCCGAATAGTGCAGATCGTTCCATTGTCTGGCTCTCATTCACAGTAGTGATACCTTGTTAAATACATTCTACTCTGTATCTGCTGCCATCCATAATGATTATAACAATGTCTTGGCATCTCTAAAATGCTAGCATTTCTATTGCATCCAAGGCTTCAGTCTCACTGTTGGCTTTTTCCGGCCTCTCAAAGTGCCAAAGCCCCAACTGCTCTTTATATCTTCTTCAACCTGCTTTCTCTATGACATCAAAACTTGTATAATTAATCTATGAGACTTTACAAATTATCAAGTTGCTCTGCCTGCTTAGACACAGAGTTGGAGCCCTAAGAAACATGACTTGTATGTACTGACCCTGGGAAATGCTCCCTAGAGGACTTTTCATAGAAATCAGAGCTATCCCAAATACTCCAGAGATGTGTCAATAGGATTATCTGATAGCCTGTTCCTGGTTGAGTTTCCTCTTCAGAAATATGTCTACATTTGGGTCAAGCTGCCAAGAAATATCCAGCAACTCGTTACTTCAAAAGATACCCCAAATATATAAACATCAAAAAATAAATTATTAGAGTGGATGGAAGAATTGGAAAATATTTTAGTTATGAATTATTAGAGATACACGTTGCTTAATATAGAATTCTTAGCAACCCAAATTAGATACATACCTTACGTGTCTCACATTTTTTAAATAAAATTACAATTTCATTAGTAGCAATCTTAGGAATAAACTGTATTTTATGGGACTTACATTGTTGACATTGTCTAAAATTAGCATGAATCAAACAGAAAGGACAATTTCAAAATAAAGGAAAAAATTTTTAAATAGCATTATTTACAATTCCACAGCTTTGATCTCAGCATATTATTTCTGTAAAACATTTTAACTGCTCCATTGTGCACACAGAAAAAAATAGGTTCATTTTCCTATAATTGCCTAATCAAGTAAACCCTAATTACAGTATTGTGTAAGTACCTTTGGTAACGTGTGATAGTTCTAACTTAGAATTAATGATTTGGTAGTAGTAATTAAAAGTAGAAATAAAAAACACTTGCTTCTTATAGAAAACAAAGTAACAACTGATATTTTCTTGCACATTATCTTTTTGTAGAACAGCATAATTAAATTTAAAGTATTTATTGAAAACAACTAGAAAATTTGAAGTACATATGTTAGAAAATTGTTAAAATATTGCAGTTATATTTTTTCAGAAAGGAAAATATATCCTTATGAAATACGTTTTTAAAATTTAATGAAAATAGTGTGCAGATAAGCATTGTTCCTCCATGGTCTGAGTAATAAATAAATTATTTTATACATGTGATTATATCTAAGAAAATGATCTTATCAGGTATCAGAGAAGAAAAGAAATAGCATAATTGGAGCACTTATTCTGTGCTTATTGAGCACTTTGGATTATATTTCCACGTTCTG
Organism: Cricetiscus sungorus; assembly: GCA_030556225.1. Lineage (NCBI taxonomy): Eukaryota > Metazoa > Chordata > Mammalia > Rodentia > Cricetidae > Cricetiscus > Cricetiscus sungorus. Next base: position 28,720,117 of record JANBXA010000031.1, read on the forward strand.
AGCAGCTGTGGAGATTTCAGCTGGAGAAGGGAGCCCAGCTCTATCTTGGCTTATTTAGTTCACTAGTGCTGGAGAATACGGTTATGGATGAGACTGGGCCAAGGTCTAATGCAGAGGATTTGCCTTGTAAAGGTTTGATTGAATGTCAGTGATGTGCTATTGAAAGATATCAAGGTATTTTTGTGGATTTCCTTGATAGTTTTCACAAGAGAGCTAATAAAAACAAAACAGAAAAAAAGAGATCAGATTTCTCCTTTTTGTTCTGACTTCCTATGTGACAATGTTATTCCCCCTCTCTGTACTCTCCCACCATGAGCTGCCATAATATGTATTAAACCCTCAGCTGCAGCTGTAACAATAGTGCTGCCTAGTCTTCTTTGGTCTTCCAGTAGATAAAGACATATAAACCGCTTCTAACTGCAAGCATTTTGCCTCCATTCTTTTATGACAGCGGTGAAAAGTTGGCTGTGCGGCCCTTTTCTGTCTCTGTGCCTCTCAGATTATTTAGCTACAAAAGACAAGTGATAGAAGTTCTATGAAATCACCATGCAACCTAATTCATCTAGGTTTCAGTTATACAAAGCACACAGGCATGGTTCTGGCATGTGCAGATATGTATTTTATCATTGATAGGGAGAGCTAGGACCTGCAAACAAGCAAATAGAAAAAAATGATCCTTGAGTTAGAATACTCAGTTTATCTTCTTCAGTTCCTTATTTAATAATATTTTGCAAAAAAGCATAGGTGAGTCAAACATCTGACCTGTAAATAGATAAATAGTGATAAGAGATTAAATATCCCACGGCATCTCACAGGTTCCAGCAAGGATTTTACAACTGTCATTAAAATGTACAATTTAGTCTTGTACTCTCAACTGGGTAATAAAGGTTATGATTCTCTACAATCCAATCAAATTGCTAGCAAAGTCCTGCCCCCTCTCTTACACTTAATGTATCTTTCATTTCTGTCATAATATTATTCAAAACCAAGCATTTAATTGCTTGGAAGCCCCTTAGTACTCCCTTCTTTCATAACTAGCAGATCTCAAGCTTTAAAGTCTTCAGTCACATAATGCAGATGCAATTTCAGATAAGATCACCTAAATGTTATTAATTTAAGACAAGCATCACAAGTGCCTGTGGCAAACCACATGTCACATTGACAATAGTCCTAAAACACTTCTCCAAATTGCCATGGTCGTTCTCAGTGGCTCAAATGCGTCTGTCCCTATTTTAGAATAATGTAGTAATAAAAATGCTTTGGAAGACCTGATAAGAAAATCCAATGACTATTGTGTCACAAAATGTGTGCAAAGAAAGTTGCTCTTTTGTGGACAAATTCTAAGCTGCCAGTGCATAGACTAAGTGCAATCATACTTGAGTTTTATGGTTTTTTTAATCTTTTGAAGGCAGAAAAAAATTTAAAAAGTCATAGCATTCCTATTTTATTTCATGAATCATTACATATTTATCATTTAAAAAATCCACATTTATTTTCTATCAAAATAACATTAAAAATTTAAAAAATCTCATTAAATGACTGCCTTTCAGCCATAAAAACACTCCTGAAAATTAGATAAATTTCAAGAGGTAACAATCTGACCCACTGCTTCCTCTGTGTGAGCTCTCAGCTCCTGGGGAGGATGTAGCCAAGCTTTGGCAAATTGTGTTAGGGAGGCCCCATTAGAGGATTCCCAAGGTAAATAGACACAGCACTTCAGATCTCCATGAGCAAATTGGGCATGAAATGGTATCAAGGCCAGTCATGATTCCTCACCGTTGACTGACCCTATTATCTGTTTCAAAAAACAAACAGAGGAAGATGCCAAATCTAGGCTTCACAAAGATCTCCAACAACAAAGCACTGTTAGTCCAAAAAGTAAAAGTTGGTCTTTCTGGTGGCTTATTAAACAGAAAATCTAAAACTGAATTTGATATTATAAATTGGAGTCTGCATACTCTGTGTGTGCTTTGCACAAATTTGGGATAAAGACTATAAATAGGTTTATAATTTTTAGAACTAGGAAGGTATTGAAAATTTTTGCCAGTGTAATATCTCATCTATTTATCGCGGTTGTTTTAATTTGCCATGTTTGGCTGTAATTACTTTGTAGAATATAAAGGTCTAGCCTTTGGGTATTTTGAAGGTTATCTATCATCTCTCTGGATGCTGTGGTTGTCAGGACAATAAGCTCTTTCTTATCCCTTTACTTCAGTTGTATTTCAAACATTTTGCACATGTCACGGACAAATCCTCGGTTGCTATCCATCTATCTATCTATCTATCTATCTATCTATCTATCTATCTATCTATTTATCATCTATTTAACTATCATTTGTCTATCTATCTTTCTATATTTCTGTCTATCTGTGTGTGTGTGTATATGTATGTATGTATTACATCATTGCAACAGAACTTTTGGGTTTCTTGATTTAGCTCTTTTAATAACAATCTTCATAATTTAATGAATGTTCATGTCATAATTATGATAATCTGTGCTATTAACATATTACTACTGTGTTACTTTTAATTCTCACTAATTTCATGAAATTAAAAAATTAATATTATTTAAAAGTTGGAAACTTGAAAGCACATGCCCTAGACACCTAAATTGAAGTTAATATAATTCATTTTTCAATATTTTTAGCATTATCACACAAATATATATGATTTTTGAAGAGTACTGAACGTTTATATCAACTTAAATGATAGGTAGAATTTCAGTTACCTACATTCATTGCAGAAAATTAAGTTAGTAGCGATCATTTTAAACTGATTGCCCTTTCATAATTTAGTATTAACTGTATTGTAGTTATTTTAAATATATAGTTATGAATAAGCACAACTTTGAATCTATATAGAATTAGGAAATATGTAAAAGTTCTCAAATTTGTATTTGATATGGGTTATTGAGCCTAAGGAGGTATCTCTTCTTTATAATTTCATGAAATTACTTGAATGCCATGAAATAATCCTTCTGTACATTTTGTGAATATATGTCACTATGATGGATTTAATAGACATGTTGACTGGTCAACAGCTGAACAGGATATAGTTAGGCAGGAAAGCCAAACTGAGAATGATGTGATGAAGAAGGGCAGAGTCAAAGGAGTAGACAGCCAGATGGATAATGAATTAGACATACAAAATGGTATAGAGGTAAATGCCACAAGCCTCGGAGCAGCACACATACTCATAGAAATGGGTTAAGTTGTAAGAGTTATCTAGTAACAAGCCTGAGCTATCAGCCAAACATTTACAATTAGTGTAAGACTCTTTATCCCTAGTGCATGAACCGGCATTTTGGAGCACATTACCTACGGAGGGATACTCTCCCAGCCTAGATACAGGGGGAGGGCCTTGGTCCTGACTCAAAGGATGTGACAGACTTGGGTGATCTGCCCAGGAGGCTTCACTCTCTCTGAGGAGTGGGTTGGGGGTGGGATGGGGAGATGGTGGGGGAAGGGAGGACAGGAGGCATAGGGAACTGAGGTTAGTATGTAAAATATGATTTTTAAAAACCATTTTAATAAACAATTAAAAAAGACTGTGGTAACTTAAAAGATGCTGCTGGTATGGGGAAAATCCACCTATACTTTGAGTATAAAATGTTAGAATGCTAAAGGGAGAAAGGAAGAAAAACTGTAGGGGCTAGACCAATGAAGTAGTTTTCAAAGATAAACAGCAAATAAAGGGAAGTCAGAGTACCTAAATGCCAAGAGATCTGCAAGCATTGTGTGAAGCCATGCTCTCCACAGCCCTATGAGCAGAGAGAATAAAGGGAGACAACTCAGGTCATATTTACCATGCATTCTGTCAAGGATTCTTCCAGGAGTATAAATTCATCATATACCCATGCTTCTAGAACACAGCAATCCATCCCATTTTTAATCTCATTACTGACTTATTTTAAACACCAAGTTGAGTCATTTTTTAGAACTAGGCACACTGAATTTGTCCACTTTTTTTTCACCCCAAACGTTTTGTCACACAGGGATTCTCTGTATGAACTCAGAACAGGGGCCATTGTAACAGTTTGATTCATTATGGCTGATATCATGTGATTACTCATTTATGGGAACAACCTACCTCTTAATGCTTAGATTAAATAAACAAGTAGACTAGAAATCAATAGACAAATGACAATGAGGTCAGCACATCTCATGAAATAGCACAAACCTCTGAGGCAAAATGAATACAGAACAGAAAGATAGAACATGGATTTTCAAAAACATAAAAGCTACTAGTCATGTCAAAAGATTGATAAAGCATCACCGCTATTAAAATAGACAGCTGTTATTATAAAAAAGTAGGAAAATGACAAGAAACTTCTCTTGCACTATGAAAAAATAAAAACATTCAAAAGTAAAATTAAAAAGTAAGACTAACTTGACAAGATTTGGATAAATTTTTACAAAGCAATAATAGAAAGAGAAGACATAGGATAAGAAAGACATGCTAACAGGAGATCAGAAATTATCAAGGGAATCTAGAAAGATCTAAGAGAGGATTATATAACTGATGAATAACAGAGTATAGCTTTGAAATAGAAACAGGCATTGCCTTGTTTTCTGTCTAAGCATTCACAGTACATACTCAGAACATATACAAGTAAGTCCACAGATCCTCACCACAGGTCAGACACTGAATGCATACATACATGCATACATACATGCATACAAAATATGTACATGTGAGTGCAAAGATACACACAGCTACATTAAATATATATTTACATATTGGCTGTGTGTGTGTGTGTGTGTGTGTATGCGCACACGCATATGTGCGCACTATATAGGAATAGTATTAACTGTTAAGTACTAAGAATATCTCCAGGCCCAACAAATAGTCTATATCTAGAATTAAGGTGTGAATCATAAGACGTGACCAATAAACTCTAGAAACTTCCACGAAAGAATTTACTTCCTAATGCAAATTAATTTGTCTTTGTTTTTGGTTAAGTGGCTGTCTGAAGTTAAGTCCTACTTAAATCATAGAGCAGAATAGTCATTTTTCTATCTTGCACACACACATTGAGCATAAAACCTGAATAGCCTAGAGTTTATTTTGCTTTTTCTTTAAAGCATTTGCTATCTGTGTTTGGTAGGTATTTCTTCAGAGCTGACACTTTAGCTCCTCGTCAAATCCTTATTTCCTTTGTTGACACTACTTTCTGAAACCTTTTTTGATAGTAACTTGAAGGAACCATGCCAAAGTACATAATAAATCATTTTAAGTATTATGAATCAAGAGATGACAATACTTTTGCACAACTCGGGAATTTAAAATGACCACAAATACATCAGAAACCAGGGAAGAAAACTGCCATCTAAAGTATTTTTTAAATAACTATAAGTAACTTTAGCATCTGAAATAAAAAATATTTTCTTCCAACCTTTTAACCAGTCAAATTAATTGGTGGTATGGTAGCATAAGGTTATTCTGTGTCACTCAAATCTAACACATGTGCTTTCTATAAAGTGATTTTCAGAGAAATATTGGAATTCCTTACCAAAAATTTGGAATTTTCTTGTAGATCACATATAAATATGAGAACAACTCAATTTACATTGTGCCTGGGAGTGCAGTGAGTTTGCTTAGAACATACCAGGTAAGTCACCAGGGGCCTTCTCATCAACAAGGTAGGAAGGTTCAAGTGGGAAACAGATAATTCAATGAATGTGTTCTTTTGCCCTATCCAGAAGAGAAGTTACTACAAGTGTTTAATCAGCATCTGAGACCTGCCAATCCAGAGGAACATCAGACTTAGCCAAGAACAAGAAAAGTTAAAAGCCAAACCTCTATAAAAATCCGTGATGTTGGGTTTGTAAACTGAGCTGCAGAATGAGTTACCTGAGAGGTTTAGAAGCATCCACTTTCAACCCTGAGAGTCTAGAAACATAGCAGTACCTAGGGATGGCCTTTCCAGTCCATCCTTGCTCTAGAACTACATAACCTGGTGAAAGATACCAAGGCAATTTAAAGACGATCCATCTTTTTTAAAGGCAAGTAACAGACTAGGCTATAGATCATATAAATTAGATTAGTCTCAGAGGGTTTTATGATTCTGCTGCAAGTTTTGAAAAAGAGAAGTATCACTATTGGCTGAACTCTATGTGCTACACAGCAAAAATGATGTGAACTTTGAGTATTGATTTAACCTGAAGTGTTGACGTTTGATGATAGAAAAAAAGAAGGGAGACGTTATATTAAATAGGGAGATCCTGGTAAGTAAGAAGATAATTAATATATAAAATGCATACAGTGAGAAATCCTAGTAAAATGAATCATGAGGATAAATACAAATAAAATACCACACACACACACACACACACACACACACACACACACACACACACGTACACACACACACACACACACACACACACACACACACACACACACAAAATCAAACTCTTGCCCTGAGCTCAGGAAATGAGTTTCAGGGAAGTGATGAGGCTACCGCCTGCTGTGTCCAACTGCAAGTCTATTGCACAGTTTGATCGTAAAACTTCCCGTGTATTATATATTGCTAAAAATGGAAATTCAATAAAAACACGTCATTAGCTCATTTACTACCAGGAAAGTGCCTCGTTCCCTGTCTGTATTTTAAAGATCTTATATACAATGACAGCCTGCTATAGAACACTTGTTTCCTGGAACATGGGCTGAAAATCACCGAAGAAAATAATTTAGAAAAATTATTTTTTCAACAGAAAGAATGATTTTTACATACTTTAAATGTGTTTTTCTGAGATATTTTTAAACTTATTTATCAACAATTTCAATAATTTTAACATTTTATGGTGAAGAAATAGAGTGCCCCGAAAAACTGCAAGCTACCGATAAATAAACACCTACCTCTGGCGAAACAGCAGACCAGAGAAAGGAAGGTCATACCTATGATCTGCAGAGTGCAAAGGAGGGTGGCTCACATCAATCTCACCAAATGAATTAGAGAAGAAAGGACTAGTCTTGAGCCTCATGTCTCTGTCTTTTTGTTGCTGTTTGGCAGTGACTGTTATTAATCCACAAACTCACTACAGAACTGTTTTCATCTGCCTTATAAATACTCTGCTATATATCCCTTTAGAGGTAGGTTCGATGCCTCTGTTTTTGTTGTTATAAGGTTGAAAATGAAGATCATTCTGGGAGCATCTATCCTAGCACCAAGCTATTCCATGGGTGGAAATATCATAGAGAGATTACTGTATTCACTTGACAAATCCCTCTGGGATCTCCTGACTTTGGAAGCACAACAAGAATACAGGGAATAGGAGATATGAATAGTTGGTATTACGGCCACTAGGTGTTTTGGTACTAGAGTGACAATGCTCATAGAGAAATAAAACATCTTATTTGTGTGTATGACACCACAAATATAACATCAGTGAGAAGTTGTGTTCTATTTAGCACACACATCAGAAGTAAAATCTCTTCACAAGTCCTGGTCCAGGAACAATGAAATTAAGATTCAGTAAAGCAGCAAATACACCAAAGGGCACGTATGGATCATGCTTGTCCCAAAGTTGGAGAGAGGGGAGAGGGAGACGGGAGTGGGGGGTGGGGGGGAGTGAAGAAGAGAGGGCGGGTGGAGATACACATAGAGAAGAGAAAAACAGACAGAGAGACACAAAGAGGATGACATTTGCTCCCAATGATTCCACCAGGCAGTCAAGCAAACTAGGAAGCTGAGATTTTTTCTCTAGGAAGAAATTGAAAGGGACTAACCAAGTCAAGTTAACCAATGATAATTTTTAGGAGTATTATTATACAGAACAAAAGCAGACCTTTGCTTTTAAAGTTGGATTATTTATTGACTAGAGAATTAATAAATATATTTTAAAAAAAACCTAATCACCATTATCCTTGGTTCTCTGACACAGTGATGCAGACTGTTGCTTAGCGACAAGCAGACAGGAGGCGTTCTTGTTTCTACAATGGTGGTACAACAGTAGCTGCTTCAGGAGGAGAGAGAACTGTCAGTCAAGTGTTTTGGAACGATTCTTCAGCTACTTCGCATATTTGAAATTTCCAAGAGGAAATGAGATTTGAAAGCCTGTGTATTCGACCACAACTTGTAATTGCATTAATAACAAATTGTCTTTGAGGAATTAGAAGGGACTGAACACACAGAACTTTGAGCGTTCAGGTTTGATTTGTATGTCTCATTTCTGGACGTTCAGGGTGTCTGTACTGCTTGATTAAGTGAAGTGTTTCACGCTACGCGTCTTGAGCCTCACTGGGCTCAATATTTCAGTAAGTAGAAGTATTTTTCTGCGTTCTAACTGTTCTGACACGGGGTTGAATTAGGACGGGTTTTACCCTGCTAATGTTATGAGAAGAGGTTTGCATGAGCAACTTCACCTACTGTGCTGTTTATCTCGTTCCTTTTTTTTTCCTGATATAGTCCCTTGTTTATTTTCCTAGAGAACCTTCATGAATTTCTAAGATTGTTGTTGACATTGCCCAGCAACAGACATCATATTTCCATGATATAGTTTTTATCAAGTTGCTTTAGCAGTCTGAAGGTGAGCTAAAACTTTCTATATCACAATAGACAGACTGAGGGTAAAGGCAATCAATCTATTCTCCAGTAAAGATATATTAAACAAGGCTTGTTTATATCTAATACTTTATATCTAATACTTTGTTGAGGTCTGGAAACACTTTCCAGTAAGTTAAGATCATGTGGAAACATTTAGATTGATAGAAATGGGTTAATACTTAGGACATAGCTAGCCAACAAGAAACACTAGTAACCGGCTAACAATTTTATAATTAATACAGTGTCTCTGAGTGTTATTTGGGGCTGACACAGCTTTGGGTCCAGGCTGGCAGAAATGTACTTGTAATAATGTACTTTTCTATACATTATAAAACAGTAACGTATTTAATTCCTCATAAAATCCCTATGGAGTAGACTTTATCCTAATTATATCACAATGGCCAGTACAGAGATACTGGAAGTTTAAGTGAGTATCACACCCAAGAGTAAGAGGCAGGCAGTAATTCTTACCAGGTATTCCTTCAAGTGGCACATCTTTGATTATTTTAAACCAAGATGTTAAGATGTCATGTTGTTGATGCTTCAATGAAATCTCTATTATTCCTGTGTATGAATTTATTTTTAAAATTAATAACAAAATCTTATTAGGTTTGGAATCAGCATTGATAGTGTGAAGAGAGTTAAGAAAAGCATTCACAATTTTTGGGACCCTCCCAGTCTCAGCTTGTGGAACGCATATTGTTTACTCAAACACCTGATTAGCATAGCCTGACTCAGGTCAGTGGGGGGTAACCTTACCAGCAACATGTTCCTTGGCCTTAATCCCACGTGAAAATCTCCCTCTTCCTCAAGATGGGGCGATGACTCCTTGAACAGGTGAAATCAACTTTTCAGCAACAAGACAGAATTGTTTTGAAGAAGGTAAAACATTGCTTTCTGAGTGAATGCCTTAAAGTTTTATACCACAAAGAAAATTTATCAGACTATATTAATGGTCAATTGTAAATTTCATAATGTGATGCCCATATAAGCATAGCATATATTTTGATCATACTCATGAGACTCTGTCCGTCTCTTGCCGCCCCCACACACTTCTTGCTGGTCCAAAAAATGGCCCTTCTACTTTATCTCAACATTTAATTAAGATTCCATATAAGGGAATAAACACATGATATTTATATTGCTGAATCTGCCTTGTTTTATTTAACATAATAATTTATAGTCCATTTCACTTCCCTGTGGAAACATGATTTCATCAGAAAAACAAATTCAGGCAAGAATGAGAGGGAAATGGGAACCTTCATATACAACCACTGCTCCAGAAAACTAGTATAGCCAATTTGGAAATCAGTATGGGGTTTCCTCATAAAGTTGGAACTAAAATTACCAGGTGATCAACCTAAATCAGTCCTAGGAAGGAAATGAAGGCTCTAAGACAACGTACAGTAGAGACATGTGTACACCATGATTACTGAAGCCCTGTCAATAGAAAAGCTATAGCATGGCCCTCAATGCCTATCCAAGTGTGGATGGAAGCATGACGTGTCTATTTTTATTATCACATTAATAGCAACACAAATTCCACCACAAATATTGAGGCCTAATGTGATGAGTAGTGACAGACATCATGAAGAACTGTGTTAGTGCTGTTTGTCTTTGTGGCATCCATAGGGAGAACAGTGGGGAGTAGAAAAAGACAAATTGAAGAAACACTTTGAGAAAATATCCTGGACCATTGAACACTCCAGAGAATTTTACCAAAGGTTACAAAAGGAGCAATTGCTTTCTAAGAAGTCTCTGTAATTGGGCCAAAAATAGTAAAACCATAAAACCAGACTTGTAATTTTGTTCATCTACTTTTTAGAGATGCAGACATAAATTAGTTTCAGGAAAAGCAGTGCTTCCAGAATCGGAACCCCATTGTAACAAATCTGGTTGCCTCATCTCTACTTAAGCCTTACAGAAATATGATCTATGATATTTGCACTAATATCTTAAAATACTCAAATAAAAAGCCATACTGCACAGTAATTAAGTACTGCACCATTACTTTTTATGGCAGCAATAGGCAAAGTGAGAGTATATATATATATATTTTTCTGATTTTACAGGAATATGCTCGTTTAAGAAGCAAAATCGTTACAAGACTGATTGAATCCAACAGTTTTCTAAGCAGAAATTTAGTGTTTTTCATTCTTATTCAAGTAGTCAGCATTCTCAGAAGCACATTAAGTTCAACATTCTCAGCTACTTTTTAGGCACCTGAGAAAGAAAAGATGCAGCGTTTCCTTGTTCTAGAACAATAAACATAATAAAAGACTCACTAAATGCCTGGGCATAGTTTAAAACATCTCGTATTTATTACATCTGGCTCCTTAAGTGTAGATTATTCAGTAGGAAACAAATGTTTAGCTACAGCTGAAAGCTCCAAGAAATCTTGTTATGAAGAGTGTTTCCCTCCTCAAGCTGACTCCTTATTTTATTTTATTTCTGTGACTAATTTAAGGCATCAAGATCTGTGTGGAAAGGTAGATAGTACCCTTATCTGTGTGAGGAAACAGAAGGTACCTGGGTGTGTCCCTGAGGAAGTTTCTAGGAAAGATTACAGGAAGGTGCACCCTGTAGGTTGGTCCCATCATCGCAAAGGCTGGAAACCTACATAAAATACAGGTGGGGTGGGGAGCAGAAAAAAAAAAAAAACCCGTGCTGGCCTTGGAGCCTTTCTCTTACCCTCCTTCCCGTCCACCAGTGTACTCTCCCATTTCACAGGGTCTTGAGCCTCCAGAAGTCAAATCCTCTGAAAGTTTAAACCCCAAAGTCTTCCTTTCTTATGTCTGCCTGGTTGTTTTGTTATAGCTCCATGAATGTAAGCCCTACAGTTTTCTTTTTGTGGATGAAGTTCCCTAGAGAGTCTAAGAATAAGAAGGAGCTGCCATTCATCTAAAGCACCGGAAAATTATTTTAGAGCCTTATCAGAACACAATACTATCCATTTCCTCATTAATTATTTGACCCTCTGACATTACTATTTCTAGCTTGGGTTGCCCTTAAAATGAGAATGGTAGTTGTCCTATACCTGGCCCTCTGTTTGCTCCCAGATATGATATGCCCTTTCATAGCTCTAACCCTGGGAATTTATAGGATTTACACTTGGTAATGGGAGATGTTATTCTGTATATATGTTTCTCATACTGGTTAATAAAGCACTGTGGCCAATAGAAAACTAGATAGGTGGGGCTAGGAGACTAGGAGGAGGAAAGAGGAAGTAGAAGGCCGGGTCGAGATGTAGCCCGGGAAGGAGACAGGACGCTTGCCGAGGCTCCCCGATAAGACGACCACGTGGAAATACTTAGATAAGTAGAAATGGGTTAATAATTAAGACAGAGCTAGCCCATAAAAAGTAATGGTAATTGGCCAACAGGATTGTATCAAATACAGAGTCTCTGAGTGTTATTTGGGGCACACGTGGTTGCAGGACCAAGGCGGCAGGTCCGGGAGGCCGGCAGGGAGGAACCTACCGTAACAACTTGGGCTCTCCTCATAAACCAACTCGTATTTATGCTCTATTCTATGTTCACCATGGGGGTGCAGACTAAAGACATCAGGCATTATCTCTACCAGGAAAAAGGCGCATGGTAGGGGCTCTGGTGGTGTACATGGAACACTACTCCTCTGTGTGTTGATATCCCAACCCTCCCATGTATTTTCATCTTTAGCCATTGTGTTCTTCTTCTTTTCCTGAAAAGATTAAACTTGTTAAATCTTCACAAAGTTTACTCTTGTGTCTGTCATATTGAATCCTAGGCTTCCTATTCCTTGAAATATATATAATGGCTATGGTAAACTTGGTGGAACTGAGAACAGAATAAGAGATAAGCATATCACAAATCTGATATGTCGCCATGTAGCTGAGTATATAACAAGGCTTCTCACATGATGAATGGATTAACTCATGGGCAGAATTAGATACTGCTGGACAGACTATTGGAATATGCTGAAACACAGAAGATAGGAACTATTGAGAGGAATCAGGCCGTTGGGAGCATATTCTGGAATCTATTCTGTTCTTATCATTTCCTATTAACTATAATATGAAGTTCGTCCTCAATGATGTTATCTGACCATGATGATGCTCTTCCCAAAACAAGGAGCTACACGAGTTTACACAGAAATCTTAGAAGCTGGGAGCCTTGTATGTTCTCAAATGTTTTGGTCATAGGTATGCAAATAAAAAAGGAATAAAAGTGATGATTTTGAAATGATATTAAACATTTATAACTACATTTATCTCTCCCTGGTACATGAACACTGACAGCATAAGTTAACTCATAAATGCTCAAAGTCACTTTTCCTTGGTTTAAATATTGCTTTTAAAATGTATGAATTGACTGATCCTAAGACAATCACATGCCTTCTGTTTCTCTTCAATTACTTACTCTTTACTGTATCAGCATTTTTTTCTATAAGGAAATTCTGTAATGGTGGATAAGCTGATAGAAGTAAAATTCAATATCCTAAGCTGAAAGTAGTTGTTGGTGCCATGATGGTATTAGTATCATCATTATCATCATTATTACCATCATTATTGTCATCATCAACATCCTGCATAGTGCTCCATAAACCCATGTGAAATAGGAAATATTCCAAATGATTGCTCTTCAAGCAACAGAACCACATGCTTTTGACTGAGACAAAAATATTTGTAATTTCCAATCTTACAGGCAAGACCACAAACCCAGGTTCAGTCATGATCTACGTGTGTGATCATAGTAATTACTGTTACAGCTGTCAACTACATAGGTATAGTCACTAACCTCTTTTCTGCCAGTGTTGGTTTGGGAGACTACGGAATGTTTAAGCATGGAAAAAAAGGCAATGGCCATGGTGTGAGTGGCTGCACTCTGATCTTGTGTCTCCAAAAACATCTCAGGTGGTGTTTAGGTTACTAGAGTTCCTGTTTCTGCATCACTACTGAGAAATAGGAAAGTGGGGAATTTCATAGCCTTCCTCTGAAGTAAGATGAATGGCTGAAATAATTATTAGAAGATAATCTGACAATAAGAATAAATTTATCCTACTATATATTAGTTCCAAGAATGTCAGATTAAGGAAAATATATTGCTTTAAGAATACTTCTATTTTTTCTGTTTTTTCTTGGTGTGATGCAAAACTATACAGTATTATTTAAAATTATGTGAAAATATATAATGAACCCCTCTATGAACTTCTGTTAGTAGCTGAAATAATAACTGAAACCTAACCCATTTGCTGTATTTTTCTAGGACTAGGACCTCTTGAAATTAGGATATCATGATGAAGATCATAAAATAAAACTTCACAAGAGATAAAATAGACTCTTGAGTTTAATACTACTAATTTAATTTTACATTCTCTTCAGAGCATCATCATATTACTGAAAAAAACTTTAAAATAAACCCAAACCACACAAACTGCACTCTCATCCACTATAATCCAAATTATAGTACTGCTCACAAATAGATTTGAACATTGCCCATTTGATCATTTTATGTGCTTTTGGAGAAACTAAAACCCATTATTTAATTTCCCACATGCTCCATGACCCTGATACGGAGTCCGGAATATTAGTTTTTATTGTGTACATCAATTAGAAATTGTAGGGCCACACAAATGACCCCCTCAGCAACATCAAATTCTTTTTCTAAGGACACAGTCTGCTTTTAACTTTCTGCTCAAAGATGAAGTCAGTTTTTAATGATAATGAGGCCTCTTGTGAATATTTTCCGTGTCATCCTCTTTTCTAAATGCTTTTAGTGTATTTGTGTAAAAAAAAATGAGGGTAATTTAATCTTTGGAGTACAAAGAGAGACTCTGAGATTTGTGAGGAGATAGCAAATACTTCAATGACTTTTGAGGTGGCTCAAATTTGTGAGTGGATTTCTGGTAAAATCTATCTACATACCTCACAAGTATTCTAAGTTGGAAAGGTATTTTTCAAGTGTTTTTAGACATTTTAAGCTATTCCTTTTGTTTATTTTGATATTAAATGTAATGATATTTTCTTTGTAAGTATGCTTGAAAAGTCACAAACACAGTTTAAGACATAAACAAAGAAAACCCCTTTCTAACTGTCATGTTTATATATGTGTGTGCTTGTATGAATGTGTATGCATGTGTGTTTATGCATGTGTGTGTGAATCTCTATTATGTGTGTTTATGTGTGTGCTTATGAGTGTTTTATAGCTGAATTATCTTTACATGGGACAATGCAGCTGAAGAAACACTGCTAAGAAGTCTTCCTACCATCACAACTCTCACCTAACTCCTTGTTTCATAGATGATGATGTAAGGACACAAGGTCATAATCACAAATGCACATTAGAAAATGAGGGAGTTAGACTGTAAACTCATAATGAGAGTCGCAGTATATGATTATCTGCTCAGAGCACTCGTGAGAGCTGGAAAATCCTTATTACATTTTATAAGTGCTAATTGATACATAGGGCCCAACCCATCCTCTGCAGCACTGTTCCTAGTCAAGGAGGCATGGACTCATTTAGAAAGCTAGCTGACCTTGACCATTTCTGCATTCATTTCTGCTTCAGCTCTTATTTAAGTCTGTCCTGACCTCCATAAGTATGAGCTACATAAATCCCTTCCTCTCCCAGTTCCTTTGGGTCAAATTGTTTCATCACAGCACCAAAAAAGGAGGCAAAAAAAAAAAAAAAACCAAAAAAAAACTGAGTGGTGACTCAGTGAGAAATGGATTTTCCAGTGTTAGCAGGTAAGGGCTAGATTCCATATTGTATTCTTGATGTGTACGCACAAACACAGGCACATATGAAAGCAATGCTAAAAAATAAAGTCACCACAAAGAAAATGTAAAATTTGAAAGTGTAATGTGCCAATAATAAGACTGATTCATAAAAATTGAATAAAAACATATTCCATAATGTCTATATATTAGTTAGTGGTAGACTACACCAATTCCAACAATATGAGAATGTTGTGCTATGAATTTTGTGGTAACAATAAGATGTCTTAATGTTTTCAGGGGCAGAGAAATTGTTGATGATATTGGAAAAGTTTTTCATAGAAGAGATCAAGTTGAATATATTTACAAATAGCTTTACATAAGAAAAAATTACAGTCCAGAGAAAACCTTTCCAATGTGAGCTAGTTTATTATTACAATGGTATTTAATAAAATTAAATATTTATTTTTACTATCTTAATTTAGGGAGAAGGATTTCCTTATATATTAAGAATGCTTAGATTACTCCAACAGTACAACTGAGACTAACTTGAAAATTGTAAGAATATACATGATTGAGATAATATTTATGCCTTGTTTCTATTTTGAAGAATTTTGAAGCCATGGAATCTGATGATTCCTTGGGAAAAGCAATGCTCGTTCTAGGTTAATGCAAATCTACATAAGTCAGAAAACAAAACAGGAATAAGAAGATAGTTTGTTTATGAATATTTAAGTATCACTAGTTGACATCTGTGGTCAGGAATGGCAAAGTAATCTCATAGCGATGATGTATAGTCCTACACAGATCTATGGATCTTTATTATAAATTGATGCTTCATTTTGACTTAGGCAGCAGCTCTAAATGGCAAGAGAAGTTCTTATTGTGCTTGAAGAAAATGATGTATGGTTTCCTTGTTATAATCAAAGAGACAGAAAACTAATAGGACCAGCTGAACACTAGACCTTTCAGAATCAATCAGGGTTCTTTCACTGTCTGCTGTCCTTTGATATCATTGGGTGTGCTTTCTAAACACTTTAGATTGCATGAAGACTCAAACGTGTGCATACACACAGCCATAAATACACGTGCACACACGCATGTGCACACACATACACACAGACACCTACACGTGTGTATCTCTTATTCTGAATCAGATAGGGCATTTATGGTTTCTTGGCATCTATGTTTTTACTCTCCTAGATTTTGAATACAAAAGAGAGTAATAGATAAAGATAGGGGTTTAAAATAAAATATGCACAATGCCAGGTAGTGGTAGTGCGTGCCTTTAATTCTGGCACTTGGGAGGCAGAGGCAGGTTGGTCAGTGTGAGTTCAAGGCCAGCCTGATCTACTGAGCTAGTTCCAGGACAGTCAGAGCTATTAAATGGAGAAACCCTGTCTTGAAACACACACACACACACACACACACACACACACACACACACACACACACAGAGAGAGAGAGAGAGAGAGAGAGAGTGCCAGATTACATACACATGATCAGTCACAATTTCCTGTCAACAGACCACTTGCATGTTGATAAGGAGGAAATGGGCCCTCTGAAGATTGAGGATGCAGAAAAGAAAAGCAGGAAGAAAGGAAAGAAGAAAGGAAGGAAAGTAGAAAGAAAGAAAGAAAGAAAGAAAAGAAAGAAATAAGGAAAGAAAGACCTACACCTAACATATATATGGGCCTGAAATTAAAATGAAAAGAAAATTTAGAGCAAAGAAAGTCCCACCTTATGAAGACTTTTCCCTCACACATATGAAAGGTACAGAGGACTCTAAAGAAGTTCTGAGTCTATTTTCTTTATAAAATTTTGTACCAAGCACCAAGTTAATACTTAGCTTACACTGCAATACATTTAAAAAAATTTGTTTTACTTTATCAGAAAATTCTGTTAAAACAGTCATCAACATATTCACTTATAAGTAAAATTTCTTCTTACAGAGGTAGAGTATATAATAAAACATTTCAATATAAAATTTTTAGTGCTTTTCTTGATCAGAGAAAAAAGAAATGGTAGATTCTGAATTATGAATTATGAAATTTTTAATACAAGACTAAACTTAAAAACGAATTTGTAGAAAATATTTTTTCAAAACTCTATTCTCCACTACACTGTACTAACAGACATGCATAGCTTTTTAAGTTGTATAAAGAGATAAAATTTTGATACATGAGTAAAAGAAGGGTTATATGTTGGTTTGTTTTCTGAATCAGAAAGTATAAAATTAAATGTATGTTTGAATTGTCTCTTCTGTTCATAATTTACAAATGGGCATTCTACATAAATAGGTTCAATAATATTTTTTCTAGGGAGTACTTTGTGTTGAGATAAAAACTCTCTCTGTAGTTCAAGCTGCTGTGGTGCTCCAGACCTGAGGATAGAAACTGCAGGTGTGCAATCTCTATGACATTCTTAGGAGACTGAAATTAGATGCACATAGTTCTTTCACAAATTTAACCATGCATGAGTCATCATTGATTAGCTAACATGGCTATAAGATGATCTTATGTGGCCTTCTTCAAGAAAAAAATATTGGTAGATAGAAGGGGTATTCTGCTTGCTTCCATAGATCTCATGCAGTACTCAACTCAAAAGTGATAGTTCTTTAGCTGGCTACTTGTTCATACTATATGTTTTTATAAAATTAACTATAGTTTTTCAAGGGAAGCTGCATATGAAATGATTTAATATGACAGATGCCCACATCTATGTGAAATTGGAGTGGGAATTTCCTAGAAATTTTATGTTATCCTACAAAAGTATGTCTGAATAGCATGGCTGCAAAGCACTGACACTACTTGTTCAGAGAAAGCATATGTCTTGGCCTAAATTGCTTTTCACGATTCTCTCATTCAGGGCATGATGGAAATGAAGATCAATTCAGGCGCCAGTCTCTGCAGATAAATAAATGATGAGCACTTTCTCCAGGAGAGCCAGAGCTTGTGATGTATGAGCAAGATAAAAAAACACAAAAACAGGAGAAACTGATTTTGAACACAATCCTAATTCCTTTGGTCTTCTTGGACCTGTCATCTGAGGCCAAATATGCCTTCTGTAGATAGATTTTTTTGAAGTCTTAATGTAGTATGTACTTTTGATTTTAATTAATGTTGTCCAAAGAAAAAACATGAAGAATTCTTGCCTATGGGTTCTAAGAGAGTTACTTATTGCCCTAGCTATGTTTTTTTCTTAATTACTGTCTCAAAACTTACTAACTTTAGAAAATAACTTTTAGATCTGCTTTGTAAAAAAATAAATGAATTAATTTATTAGAAAATTACAAATATTTATGGTGTGGTTAAATCATTACATGCAAATTCTCTGTTGTAAATTCTTCTTATTGCAGAATATTAGGGCGACGATTGTCTAGTAGAACCTAGCGTGGAACACTGTGCTTCTGATCACATTTCAGCCATGTCCCTGTCAACAACTTATCTACCATTTGTCTATTAGCTATAAATCTATCTGCCATATTATTGTCTCTCAATATTCAATGCCATTTATTATGTATGGATCACCTATTTGTCTACTAATCCTCTATTCATCTATCCCTCCTTATACATCCACGTACTGGCTAATTGTATGCCAACATTGCAAACTTGATTCATTTGGAAAGAGGGCAACTTCAGTTGATAAAAATGTCCCCACCAGAAAGGCCTGTGAACAAGCATATGGTAAATTCTTTGACTGATTTTTTTTTTCTAGGAGGACCCACCACACTATCAACATGCCAACCCTAGTATTGTGGTCCTGGGTTCTACATAAAAAGAGGATGACCAATCTGCAAACAGTAAGCGAGTAAAGGACACTTCTTCAGGTCTTCTCTTCTGCTTCATCTTCTCACATCCCTTCATGACGGTCTGTGATCCACAAGTTTGAGCAAAATGAACCCATTTTTCTCCAAACTGGTCATGGTTAGGGTGTTTTATCACAGCAACAGGAACCGTAAGATAATCTATCAGCTATGTATGTTTTTATTTTTCAATCTATCAAGTAACTATTGAGAGAAATCTATTATTTATGACATCTACTTATGTGCATATGTATATGTATATATCTATCATTTATATGTAACTCATCATCTAAGTATATATTAGTAACTAATATCATCTAAGTATATATTAGATAAGTATCTTTCTGTAGATATTATATATATTTATGTATGCATATATATAATCTATCCATCTGTCTATCGTCATTGTCAACATCTACTATTAAATTTACTCCTTTGTAATGGGTTTAGTTAATATTCAAGAGAAGAAAATAATAATTGAAATAATGTATATTTTTCTATTAACACCATTGACATCAACATGCCTGTTTAAGTAGACCATAAGAATTCTTTTACTTAATAACAATCAGGAATTGCTCATAGCTTCTCAATACAGAAAAAAGTCTGCAATGAAGTTTTTACCTAGCTTCAAATGATGGCTAATTTATTCTTAGTCCTTATTCACAGAAAACTCAAACAAGTGTTTTTCAAATGTTTTTGACTGGAGGTATAAAACTGATTGAATTAACACCAGGAAATTAAATTGATAAACAAGTTGATTGACTTCTTCATGTACAATGTCAAATATCAAATAGTGATCAGAATACATTATGAATTACAATTAAGTTTGATTGGGTTAAACAACAGAACATATCTGGCTCATGTTACCATTTCATGTTTCTCATTTTCATATTTGTATAGTTAATCCAATCCAAAACTTGAAGCAACAGAAAGCGTGTATATTATAATGACAAAGTATAAGTTGTTGAAAAAAATTGATGCAACAATGTATGAGTATGACTTTAAGATGTTTTGATAAAATAATAGACCTTTTTACGTGGGCCCCATGTCCTTAGGACCTGGCACTGTAATCTTGAGAAATTAGTAGGAACAACTGGGGAATTAGAGGGGAGAGAGGAGTCAATACAGCAAAAATGTCACTGTTGTCAGCCTTATAAATGACAGACAGGGCCTTGGTTCTGTGGATCTCATGAAAAGCCTTAGGTGGAGGAAAACTTTCAGGATATGAGCTCAGGTGTTTTTTGTTTGTATCTGTACTAAGCTGGTTGGAGTCCTCATGGGACAGCTAGCCGCAATTCGGCATGGCTGGAGTAATGAATCATGCATATGAATTAACATTTTTTTTTTAAGGCAGGTAGATGGAAAAGAAAGCAAATCTTCCAGATAACATTTTTTTTTATGGTACCATGCTGAAGCTATATTATAAAGCATAAAATTGAATTAAAAACATATACTTCCCTCATAATATGCAACTAAAAATTTCCCTTGGCATTGTATAGTATTAGTTTGTAAATTTGACAGCCATTCTATTAAAAAGTTAGATTAAGAGTCTCTATATTGTTGCAAAGATATATTTAATATACATAAAACTATGAAAATTGTAACTGACACTGTAGTGAAATTTTGTTTGATGAATGCTTGTTAAACTTTCTTAACTGCAATAAAGGGTTTGATATTTGGAATATATGAAGACCAACAAAACAACAAAACATCTGAATAATAAAACATAACAACAAATGACTTCAAATGACTTGTTAAAAGTCAGTGACTAGGCTTCAACAGATATTTGTTTTATTTTAATAAATGTCCAGCATAAATAATCAATTGTCAAGTTTATAAGTCCAATGCATAATGTTTTATTATCTAAATCAAAGGAATATTATTAAGACTGTACATGAGTCATAACAAATTGGGAATAACAAGGGAACTGATGTATCATGGTTAATAAGAATCTACATTAGTAATAACTTATAAGCCAAAAAGTATGGAGGCTCTGAAGAATTAAATGAAATAAAATGATCACACAATCCAGTATTTCTACTAGTCAGTATATATTCAAAAGAAATGAAGGCAATGCTTCAAAGGGAGTTTTGCATTCCCATGTTCATGATAGCACGATTTCAACTATTTGGAAACAAGTCAGGTGTCAATCAACTGTGATTAAACACAAAAAATGTGTATAAATATGCGTGCACACAATTGAACATTATGTGTCCACAAAATAAAATAAATTTTATTGTTTTTGACAACACTGGATCTACATAAATTAATATCTAGTATTTTTATCACTTTATATCTAATACTTCATCACCTTAGAGTCCTGATCAATAGTTAACAAATGATTTGGGAATTATTTCAATGATAATTTTCCATAATCATATTTCTTGATAAAATCATTTACAATAGTTAAACATCCATCCATTTGGCTTATATTTACATTTTGTTGTGAGCAATATATTGAATTCTCATGACTTCCCACTATAACTCTCATCCTAGTATTACTAAATTTCCAAAGAATAAATTAGCCACTTATTTTCTATTAGGATTCCTTCTGTTTCTAAAACAATTGACAAAACATTTCATAGAAAGACCATCAGACTAGATATCTAGAGACTTGAATCATTAATTATTCTTGTTTCAGTGAGCTAAACACACTGGCAAGGCTGAAGTTGTTCTTTGGAATTCACTGCTTGCTTGCTAATAACAAAGTAAATATCTAGCTATGTATGTGGCTTTGGGACCAAGCTCACTACTATCAAAATTTATTTCTAGTAATCAACATATTTGTGATCTGGGGCAAGTCACTTGATTCATCTCCGCCTGAGTTCCATTGGCTGCTAATTTAAAGTTTTAAATGCCGATTCTGAAGTTCTGAGAAGTGATTTCAAGAGCATATGCAAAATGATTATCACAAAATGTGGCTCATTATAAACAGTTTCTAAATTTCTCTCCTTAGTGCCTTACCAGGCTTTAGGTCAGGAACCCAAAGAAATTATTTTGCACATCAATATAGGTGACTATTTCTCTTCTATGTTAAACACAAAGAAGGTCCATCAGCTATCAAAGGCTGTGTCCCATTATTTGTTACAACTTTCCCTCATTTTGTCTGCTCTGTGTCTGTAAATGTTTATTTTCACATTTCTTCCTCTGTATCTTAATGGTGCCCTTTTCTGTTATAAGCATTCCCACATGGTCTTTTTCTCTGTCCTTTCCGTGTGTGTGTGTGTGTGTGTGTGTGTGTGTGTGTGTGTGTGTGTGTGTGTATGTATGTGTCTCTGAGTGTGCATGTGGGTGTGTTCTGACTTGACTCAATATTCCACTTCAGCTCTATGTTTTTACTTCACATAAAATTCAAAGGAGCCACCTACTCTTGTTTTACTACTTAGTAAATTATCTTTCATGGATAAAAAAAAAATGTTAATTCATATGCATGATTCATTACTCCAGCCATGCCGAATTGCGGCTAGCTGTCCCATGAGGACTCCAACCAGCTTAGTACAGATACAAACAATCTTTCAGCAATGATTTCTGTGTCATTTCACAAACTGCTCAACAGCAGGCAGAAGAATGCCATCTCGTTCTTTCTTAGAACATTCCATTGTCTTACTTGCCCATGACCTTCTTAAATTGCTTCCTACTAGAAAATCACTAAGTTTTAGTCTTCTTAGCTGGTTCCCTCTGGGTCTTCATTGTCTACAGTTGAGGTTACTTAGGATTTCTGCCTTGCTATCTTATCTGAAGTCTCTTTCCACAAACATTTCTATTCATTTCCATAAATTTCAATAAGTTTATATTATGCTTATACAAATATATTTGAAGAAATGTAATGTCATAGCATAGATGGTCTAATAGATCTTAAATAGAGGATAAATAAATACAAACATTATAGATAAGTGGGTGGAGAGATAATGCATAGAACTTAAAGTATGGCTCCTGTTTATCTACCCAGTACCTCACCTCACCATCCTAACTCATTACTGTCTCCCTTGGATACGTAGTTGCTTTCTTTACAGAATTTATGGGAATGAGCAGGATGACTCGCAGTTATGGTTTAGTTTGCTGCTAACTACTGAATATAGAGACTAAGAAGGGCCAGGGTCCATTTTTGTTTCTTGTAAATGCTGCGTTTTGCACTTAAGAGGAACTGAAAGATTCTGTAATGAATAAATGGAGGTAAGGAAAAGATTATTTTTACTTTCTTTTATAGTATTTCTGACTAGACTAGTGAAGACAATAGCTTGTGAATGCAGTGAGATCTTACACTCTCAACAAACAGAATCAAAATAACAATTAAGGCATGCCAGAACAGAATTTTCATGAATCCAAGGAGGGACAATATCTTTAGGACTGAAGAAGCAACAGGAAATGACATGGTCCTTTATACTGCCTCACAACAACATATTGGAAGGAGTAGAAAAATAAATTTAACCCTTTCCACCACATAAATTACATTGTGATAAAACAATTTAATGACATTCTCTAAAAATTGCAAGTGTGCCCTTTCTGATTCTATGTATTTATTTTCATACTTTGAATAAATTAAAGGTGTAAAAGTTATTGGTAAAACATAATATTTCTGTGGTACCACAATGGGTACATGTTATCAATAATGATAATACTTTCCCACCTAAATACAGAAATTCAAAACATGGTTTTACACATGTTTACATATGCGACAGTAGCTGAAATTCTGTTATGTCTGACATTTTTTTGCCATATTTTGAGCTTCAGATAAAGGTGTTTATATGATTGTCTAATCACGATTATTATATCTTTTATTTCTGATATAAAGAAATAAAAGCTTGGTGATGAGATCAAATCCAATTCCCCATTCAAGAATGAAAGCTCTCCCACAGTTTTGAGGGTAATCTAGCCTCTGCCATGGAGCCATGAACCCATTTGAGGCAATTTCAGGCTTCCAGGGCAGCAGGGTACCATGTAGTAATTTACCTCCTCTAGGGCATTAATTTGTGCCTCTGAGCACAAATTTGTTGAGCATCGGAAGAGTTAATTTACCTCGTACCATGACCACTTGAATCCTGAAGTAGTGGAATTAGTACATTTGAAAATATACCAGGATTGAGACAGAATTTTAAAGCAACTGAAGTCCAGCACTATAATGCATGCACAAGAGAAAAGACATGTAGTTAATATGTTATTTCAATCCCACAGATGTTTTCAGGTCTTCTAGGCATTATGTGTTAAGCCCCTTTGTTCTCATTCAAAAACCAAGAATTTCTACTACATATGTAATTAATGTGGGATCCCTAAGCCAGTCTTAAATATCACTGTACCATGTTGTAATTGCCTAGAGTACTCTCTGTGCAATTTAACAGAAAGCAACAGAGAAAGAGTAATGGCTGTGCCTGACAAGTATGTGCCATCTGGAGACACCTCACTGTTGTATTTGGCCATGAAATGGAGAATCACTATCTCACTTTAGTCAGTACAGGGCAAAGGTTACTACAAACTAAAAAGATTCATTTGGTATTGACCAATTTCCTTGAAACTAAAAGAAACCCCTTGAAAATATCTGTTAATGTCACAATATGCAACCATTCCAGAAGCAAACATCTGTGACTTTCAAACTTACTTTAAGCCTCAAGAAAGAAGTAAAGCTGTTTTTGGCTCAGTTGGAATGCAAGATCAGCCAATTTGGTTCTTAGTCTATCACCCAAGAGACCTGAAAGATAGCTTTTTGGATTAAGTATCCTTTGGCCAATACAATTTGTAAATGTATAGATAGAAAAACATCAAAAGTATCACCTCTAAAATCTGTGCTCAACTTTTCTAAATCCCAGGGACACTTGGATTCCCCAAGTTTATTCACTATAACACAATATTACTGTGGACATATCCTATATCTTTACATATTTCTGTAACATTTATGTAACACCGATGGTTTATTACACACAGAGTTTTGATTAATATCTTATTCTTATTTCACTGTGGTCAAATATATAGTTGCCTTTGGTAGATGCTAATAATCTTGGTTGAAAGTCAGATGCACCTTGATGTACTCCCAGGAAAGGGAAAATCCTTGACACAGAGAAGGAATGGGTATCTCTTTAAAAGAATACAGACATTTTTTAGATGTAACACTAGGAAGAAAACAAGAATTCCAGACATAAGAAAGTAGGTCAGAATGGCTGGAGCTCAGATTGTGTCTGGCAGCTAAATGATGGGCATAAAGTTTCTTGAAGCCAGCAGAATTCTTGCTGGCTTATCCAAAGTACATTGAACACTATCCCACGATCACTTGGGACTCTTAAGCAGGTAAAGAAACAAATTTTCAAACTATATATCAAAGATACCAACAAGACCAAATTATAGAAAAGAAGTAAAAAAAAATTATTTCAAATATCATCAGGACTTCTTACAAAGTTGCAAACCTCATATGCTCATACAAACATATGTGCCTACACACACATTCATAGAATAAACCTTATAAAGCACTGGGAATACTTCTATCAAAATCAAATAATATAAACTATTCTTGTTATTAAAATTCCCTCACGGCTTAGGTAACGAAAACAATGTCTTGTTAAGGGGCCCCATGACAAACTGAGGTATGATTCCTCCAAGGATCATGAGTTTAGGGAAATTAATCAATTCATTGTGCTTACTTACAGGAATGTGGAAGTCCTCAGGAGGAACTGTGGCTGTTCCATAGGTGAATAAGGAGAACTCCTCTAGTACTTTCCTACCCATGTCCTGTTGCTCCTCTCCTGAGACCCTGAGGTAAAATTCAATTAAAGTAGAATTGCATATAACTGATCAAGGGTTAGATATTCAGGTGAGTGTCCCATGAGCTTCCTGTTGCCTCCTTTAAGGAGAAAGTAAACAATCCACAGACACAACTGTGATGATATTTTGCAAGCAGAACCAGAATTCCTGAAGATGGCTACAATTTGGCTTACAGGATAGTGTTAGTATCTTACCAATTAATATTTGCATGATATTTACTGAGCTATGTAAATGACACAATAATGTAGAGAAAATGGGAGAAACTGAATGCTTCATTAAAAAAAACATTAGGGTGTTTTAAAAGACTACCAAACACACAAAAAGCCCTACAGCAATTATGACATTTGATTGAGTGGCAGCTGTGACTAGTTATGACAATCTGCCAGTGAACAAGAGCTTGCCCTGAAGTTATAAGGGACAATATGTTGCTTGTTCATTAGAACGTACATTGATTACAAAATATTCAAGAGTGAGGATTACAGGCTTGTGAAGCAGGATGGGCTAGAGGGTGTCGAATTGAAGGCCTTTATTTCCATTGATTCGAGGTCTAGGGTCTGAAGGATGAACATAGGAAGCCCACAGGCCTCAGATTTGCTTCTTTAATTCGGATAAAGATGTTCTAGAGGACTCTCGAGGTGTCCTCTAACTGTCTAGCATGGTCACATTAAAAGAGAACAAAACTATTCCCTGTACCCTGTGTATGCGCCATTGCAATGGCATTCTGCCCAGCCTCACACTTGCACTTTTGAAAAATCTATTCTTTCCTCATTATGGGTTATACTTATGAATTGAGAATTTCTCATGTAGTATAAGCAAAATAAATGGGATTGTAGCTTCCTCTGAACACAAAATGGTCTTTTTAATTGAAACTAGCCACAACAAGAGGAATCTGGGAACAGCTGCTTGACAGGTGTGATTTAGTACTCACAGCTCACAGTCTTCCTGGTGTCATTCTACTGAAGAAGAATATATGTCACCTGGTCTTCCATACCCATGGGGAAAGTACAAAAGAACACTGCACCATGTACAACCTCACAAAGACACACACACACACACACACACACACACACACACACACACACACACAGTGTAACCCTTCAATATTTGAACTACTGACTTCTTTCATGCTTCTGTAAATTTTGTATCTCAACAAAAACTACATCAATTTCAGTTTGTTTAAATAGAGTGACTAAATAAGACCCCATTAGATTGCTTTATTAGCAAGGCAACAATAAAAGAGCACTCAAACCTGGTTGACATTCTAAAATAATGAATTCCAATTAAGCATCCTTAGTTTGTCACTATCAGGACTCTGTACAAGTTAGCACTACCTTTCACAATGTAAATAATGCAGCTTCAAAGAAGTAATGGCTTCTTTGAATCTTTCTTCCCCCGCATTCCATAGATCTCTTATCATCGACATTATTCCTTTCTTAAGCTGTGTCTGATTGTGTGATCTGTGAGCTTAGTACTGCTTAATCTGACAAAGTGGCAAGGTGTCCTAAGAATTTTAGCCATCACAAGGAGAATGGTGTTTCAGCAGAAATGCTTTGCTTGGTAAGATGAGAGACTACCAGCTGAGCTGTGTCCACTGAAGTTGTAGGCATAGAGTTGACCTAGAGAGGTCATGTTCAGTGGGTTACTGGGTTGTCTATCATGTGTGTGTGTGTGTGTGTGTGTGTGTGTGTGTGTGTGTGCATGCTTGTGTGTGAGACTAGTATCAACATGAATCACTACTGTAAGAAAACGATGGCTCAAGTCACATCTTCTACAGAGGATTTCTCATTGCGCGGTAAAGGTGAATTGGATGGGATTATAAATTTAACTTTTGGTTGAGACTAGATAAAGAACTCAGTCAATGAAATTTGAGGATCCGAGTTCAATTCCAAGAACATTCAATAAACAGATGTGGTAGCACATGGATGTAATTTCATGCTGAGAGGCATAGACAGGCACATCGCTAGAACTAGTTAGCCAGTCAGCTTACCTAATTCAAACTCCAGATCCTAGACAGAACTGTGTTCAAAACCAGGGTGGGTGTCAAAGAAAAACATATGTGAGGCTGTCTTCTGGTCTCATTAGCAAATTAGAGTGTGTAAATATGCATGTACAACTAAGTACAAGAATGAAAACACACAGGCACACAAGGAAATACACTTACACGTATAAATGGACACACATATATCCAACCATATACAAAATTGTGTGCATTACATACACGTTCACCCGCAATATATCTATTTGAAAATTTCTCTCATAATTGGTATTGAATCTTCTTTCTTTTCCAAATAGAAGACCAAATACCACACTTTATGCTGACTTTCATTAGAAAAACATATTTTCAATGGTCTCAAAAACACATAAACCAAAGACATAATTGTTCAAATACATAATTCAGAGTTGCCAGTTACTGGTTACAAGCATGTCTGGCCAGCATAAAAATATTTAATGTGTTTTCTGCCACATACTCAGCTGAACCTCACAGGCATCTGAGTCTTTTCCTTCTTTTGCATTGTGGCCATTTCTGTAACAGAATGTGCTTGTAGTTGAACATGGGAGAGGGAAGAAAACACCTCCTTATTCCCCAAATTAACAAGAAGTTTCCAGAGACCATTAATTAAGAAGAAATGGGGTCATGAGATGTAGGGGCACAAATGAAGGGCTCTGTCAACAGCAGGAACGCAGTAGGAAGCCCCATCTTATAGATTTAGGAAATGTAATAGTTTCTATAATTATCAGTTTTAGTAGACCTTTTTGTTTTACAAGTCCAGATTCTTCTGTTGAACACTTCTAACAATGCAGAACGTATAATTTGACTTATATCATGTGTCTATGCATGGAGTTTATAGACAATGAGATACCATTTGAATTTCAAATCTGCATGTGTGCATTGAGAATAAGATGTATACTTCTGGTTTCCCACAGATAATTTTTGTCATTTTTTCTTTTTCTTTTCTTTCTTACTCTTTTTTTCTAGAAATCATCCATTTCTAGAAATGGGCAGGATAATCAAAGCATCAGATTTTGATATTGACATCGGGAATGTGTGAAAATGGCATCACTGCTCAACAGTCAGAGCACCAGTGGCCTTGAGGAATGAGTAAAGAAAGCAAAAAAATTGACCATTAGATGAATACATTAGACTTCTGTTCAAATTTCTATCATATGGTGGCCTCAACTGCAAACTTCATGTGCATCTGACATGGTATATCATGCCTGTGATTCTAGAACCTGAGGATTAGAGGCAGGAAGGCCAGGAGTTGAAGATCACCTTTAAATATTTAACACAGTAAGTTAGTGAGAAGCCTGGGACATATGAATCTCTGTGTTAAAACATTTTAATATGGGACCAAGATGGCTGAGAGGGTATAGGCATTTGCCTCAGGTACTCCCAAGCCCGAGGACATAAAGTTGATCAATATAGTGGAAAGAGAAAATAATTGTAAAAGTTGTCCTTTCATCATGGACACATGCACACACACACACACACACACACACACACACACACACACACACACATACACACACACATACACTCTCCCTTCTCTGTCTTACACACAGGCACACACGCTACATAAATGTAAAAACAACAAAATAAATCAACTTTTTCAACAATACAAGAGCCAAAAATATATTGTAAAATAAAAGAACAGTTTTAAAATGATGCTAGTGTGCATAGATTAATGCAATTACAGTCTCCACTTATTAACTGGGAATATTAAGAAATTGAACACATCTTTTTTGTTATTAGACTGATAAAGCTTATTTTCATGTTATCTACAGATTATGGGGTAACTATATCATGAAAATGCTGATAAACAGGACTTATCACCAGAGACACTTTTTTATTTTATTTTGGAAAGGCATCCAATGCTCAGGCAACATGTAATGAACTCATTTTAAATAATGCATAACTGACACCACAGGGGGTTTCCTGGCCTTGGATGAAATAATGATGAGAAGGTTGCTCCTGTGTTGTTAGAACACCATGCTGTTAAATAACATTTACTTGAGGTATGTGGCACAATCAGCATCAACCCCTGTTGGTCACATAATTACACATAAATCAATTAAATAAAATAATTTTGTTTTGCCATGATTAAAAGCCATCTTTTCCACATGCAAATTACCTTTTCTGAGTTTGTCATATAAAATGCTTTGTTTTCAATTTTTCATGAGTAGAAAGAATAGAGAAATACATGAAGAGTTGATAAGCCAATTTGATTTGTTGTATGCAGAAAAAAAATAGTGCTTAATGTGCCAAGAAGTCAGAAATCATATGTCTTCTTTAATTGTGTATTTGCATATAAAACCAATTGGCACATGAGCCAGCTGTTAGACTTGTGCCTACCACTGAGTTAGAAACACCAGCTGATAATCAAAGCCACTGGTCCAGTGCCCTCTCCAGATATAAATTGATGTCATTGATGTTTCTACTAGTTTGCCCTTTCTCCACTGACATCATTTGGGTTCTGCTTATTAGGATCAGTGCCCTTTCCTTTAATGATCCAAAACAGAATCTGAAGAAAAACAAATATTCAACAAGCAGATGCTGTATATTCCTTCAAGAACAAGAAGAGAGACGGACTAATTGTACCCATGTCCATGAGGACATACATACATCTTATCGTTTCATATTTTCTAAGCACAATCACATTTAAATCCTACACTGTCCTGTGAACAGTAGAACAAACACATATAGTGCATATACCTAAAGCCTATAGCAGATGAGGTGCTTCCTCAAATTCATGTAAGTAATTAGCAGAACATAGACAAAAGGAATTCTCCCTTAACATAGAGTTGAACCTTTCCTCCACAAAAGGATATATGCCTACTTATGTAGCAGTTTTAGATATATTACTGTTTATAAATATGTAACAGTTTTAAATCCAAACTGCAAATTAAAATGCTAAGTAAACTATTTCTATACTGAACACACAAAGACTGTTGTTGCTTTCAATTCTTTCCTATACGATAACTTATAATGACTATTTACACAGAATAACCTTTCATTGGGTGGTTTAAGTAATGTAAACCATGAGAGGAGGAAGGGTGTGTGTGTGTGTGTGTGTGTGTGTGTGTGTGTTATAAATACTATATATGTTATTTAGAACATACTTAGGCATCTTCATATTTGGGCATTCTGACAGGTCTTGGAAACAGTCTCCCATAGTATAAAGAAATGCTTTAATGTGTCTAAGATTGTAGAGATTCCATGGGGTATAAAATGTGCTTCTGTCAGTATCAAGACATAAACGAAGACAGGATATATTTCACCTAATGTAAAATGACAGTGTGTTAGGGGTTTCAGGATGCTAGATTCCAACCAAGCATGCTTCCCCCATCTTCTCTCTTCTCTCATCTATTATTTCTTCGCCTGTCTCCAACCCTTTCTTCTCTTCAATCCAATGCTTGCCTTTCTACCTTCTCTTGCCACATGCGCTCATAAAATTCAGATATTTGAGTCAGAATCTGACCAGTCATCATTTTTCCTACTCATAACTGAGTATGTTAAACTGGGAAGGTTCTCAGGCTTTTAATCATAAGTCCTACTCCCACAAATCAAAATTTTATATATATATATATATATGTATATATATATATATATATATGTGTGTGTGTGTGTGTGTGTGTGTGTGTGTGTGTGTGTGTATGTGTGTGTGTGTGTGTGTGTGTTAAAGTGTTAAAGTGCTAAAGTGTTAAAGAGAAAGGTGAGGTATAGAGAAGGCAGTGTTTACAATATATCCTCTATTGCACCATTCCTTCCCTATTACCTAAAGGGACTGCAGAAAGTTAAAGCCAAAATTTATCTTCCATCTTTCACAGCCTTAATGAGAGGCTATGTGCTCTCAGACTCGGACTAAAGTCATGCAGTGTTTTTATTACTTCTCCTGAGTTTATCCCTCACTATCTATCTCTTTCGTTAATATTTTCTCCCAAGTCATAGGTAGCCTCTGTTTTTAGCTCACTCGTTTTATTTATATTTTTTTATAACCTTGCAGCATATATAGAGCTCTTAAGTCAGGATCCCTCACCATTTCCTCTGTAGGATACCCAGTGGCAAAAACAAAGGGGTGATGGTCACATTCAAGTGGAATTGTGGCTTCATGACTATTTGATGTCTCACACAGGTTTCCTTGCTGTCTTCCCAGGCAGTGTTATGCTGTTAAGAATGTCTTTTGCCTTTTATCATCACACAGTAAAAAGGAAAAATTCCATTTTTATTTTCTTCCAGTTTTCTTTTTTGTACCCACAGTGACTGACAGGTATTTTGTGAAAGTTTAGTGGTGAAACTAAAGTTGGAAAGTGCTCATTGCAAGTATAGTGGAGTAGGCAAGGCAAATGACTGGTTTGGAGGCATCATGCTGGTCTTGCAAGAAATAATGTGGCTTTTGGCGTTTTTGGACATCTCAGGGTTCAGGTTTGTGTGGGTGTTAAGTATGAGGCTGTGTGTGTGTGTGTGTGTGTGTGTGTGTGTGTGTGTGTGTGTGTGTGTGTGTGTATGTATGTATGTATGTGTCCTTCTCTCTTTTATAGCACTTTGTAAGGTAATGACAGTGGGAGTGGGAAATTTTACCTCTACCTTGTCTTTATTCATTGTAGTCTTAGTATTCTGATAGATTAAATATTATATATTTGCTGCATTTGAAACAAATGCTTCTAATTAAACAAGAGTACTCTAATATCCCCCTAACAACACACTCTAGTATGGTCCCTGATTCATATACTTTTGCAATCATATAAACTATAGGGGTAAATAAATATGTTATTAAATCTGTGTGATGGAAAAAATTTTTGCATTCATATAACATAAAAGAGAATAGAGACACTGTGGAAACATTATCAGTCATCCTGGGACACTTAACCAATTCATAGTTGTCATCAAGTCTATAGCAAATCTACAATAGCCATTCTTGACTGTACTAAGCCTGTTTAGTATAATACATGTCTGGATTTCTTAATAATCTCATATGAAGACTAGAGTTTTGTTGAATTTTAAATTACTTCAATTAGTAGCATTAAGAAGAAAAATGGAGAAGCAGCTGTTTCCTGACCTTGCTTTGCAACATTTCATGCAGATTATTCTTCAGACAATCTAACATTGCTTTTCAGTTTAATTGATGCTAGGTTTTCATATTTCTAATTACTGTCATTATTTTTCTTTATTATTTTTGTTGGTTTATTATGCTTTTTTCTTACTGACTTTAAGTTTTATACCTGCTAGAATCATTGCTTGTGTACCTGGTGAAATCAAGCAAATACCAGTTCAAGGAAAATTGAGAGTTAAGACTGCTAACCTTGTGTAGGAAGGTTTGTTTGAAATGTCAGGTTAAAATGTAGACAAGGAACCAATTTGAATTCAATTAAATTTCTTAAATAAATAACCTCTACTTTATGAAATTATCTCTGAGAATATCAAATATTTGTCACAGTAGGGAACAATTTAATTTGGTAAAGATAATATATTGGAATTTGAACTCCAGCAAAGACAATTTAGAGCTGTCTGGTATTTGACTGGTTTCTGTCTGTGCTGACAGGAAGAAACTGTCATCTGAAACATGCTCTTCATTTTGCTGCTATAGTAAGGATGATACTACAAAGGATATCATTGTAAGAATATTGAAGATGGATCTATAAGATGATCCACCTT
Organism: Cricetiscus sungorus; assembly: GCA_030556225.1. Classification (NCBI taxonomy): domain Eukaryota; kingdom Metazoa; phylum Chordata; class Mammalia; order Rodentia; family Cricetidae; genus Cricetiscus; species Cricetiscus sungorus. The sequence goes on from JANBXA010000031.1 coordinate 28,753,562, forward strand.
ATAGGGGAGGAGAGGGAGTTAAGAGAAAGAGAAAAGGAAAGGTAGGCATGACAGAACAGGAAGACTGAGTCAGGGAAAGAATAGAGAGGAGAAAGAAAAGAGATACCATAATAGAGGGGAACCATTATAGATTTTAAGAGAAATCTGGCACTAGAGAAATGTCCAGAGATCTACAAGGATGACCTTAACTAACAATCTAAGCAACAGTGGAGAGGCTAACTTAAATTATCCAGGAAGACCTGGATAATGAGATTGATGACTACCTTATATGCCATCCTAGAGCCTTCATCCAGGAGCTGAAGGAAGCACAAGCAGACCCACAGCTAAACACTGAGCCAAAATCTTGGAATCCAGTTGTAGACAGGGAGCAGTGATGAGCAAAGGAGTCAAGACCAGGCTGGAGAAACTCACAGAGACAGCTGACCTGAACAAGGGGAGCTCATAGATTCCAGTCTGAGAGCTGGGAAACCAGCATAGGACCAACCCAGCTTCCCTGAATGAAGGTGTTAGTTAGGAGGACCAGGCAGTCTATGGGGCCTCTGGAGGTGCATTAGTATTTATCTTTAGTATACGAAAGGACTTTGGGAGCCCATTCCGCATAGGAGAATACACTCTCAGGGTAGAGCCTAGGTCCTGCTTCAAATGATGTGATAGCCTTTGAAGAGTCCCCATGCCCTCCCTGGAGAGCAGAAAGGGGATGTGATGGGAGTTGGTGGGGGAAACAGGGGAGGACAAGAGGGTGTAAGAATTGGGATTGACATGTAAAACAGCTTGTTTCAAATTTAAATTTAAAGAATTACATTTAACAAAAAGAAGACATCTCAGTGGGTAAAGGATCTTGACTCCCAAGCCCCACATGGTAGAGAAGAAACATGCAACCTCCATACAGCAAAATATAATGATCAAAAACACAACAAATAAAAGTGAAAGAATTCCATATCAATTGGAAATTAAAACTTGCAAACTATTTCAGAAACTGTATGATCATTCTTTCACTCCAGATGGTCTCAAATTCATACACATTTATGAAGAAATCACAGCTCAGTGTTTCAGATACCAATGCCAAATCTTCGTCTTTCTTTCAAACATTTGTATTAATTGATGATTAATAGTTTTTTTTAAAAGTTTAAAAGCCTGAGCAAAGTTTAGTTTAACTGGTACATATGTAAGTCTTATTTCATATTTGGATGCCCTCAGATTCCCATCTGCCGCAGCTAATAATGGAGACTTTTATTAGCTGTGGATCCTCAGATGAGGGTATTTCTTCCCCCTCTTCAGCTTCTATGGAGTACAGGATTGAATATGCCAGTGTTCTGCTCTGGGTGTGGCCTTTGTTACAGGTGTCTGCTGAATTTTACCTGTTTTGTCTTTAAACTGTGTACCTTTACTTATAGTTTAGATCAAGACAAAATATTTAGAATTTTTTGAAGTGTGTGTCCCAACCATCTTTTAGCCAACAAAAATCATAAGGAGATCCATATCTCCACTGCTCTAAAGTCTCAGGTTGACGTTATAACCTTCAACTTCTGCTCCAAGTTGCCCTAGGAAGTTAGTAGAATATTCCATAGCTACTCTTCATAAAATAAGTGGGTAAAGGTCAATGACACTGTCAGGGTTTATAATATGTGTCACAACTAAAGAAGAGGAATCTTGTAAAAATACTGAAAATGATTTCTATGTTTTACTCTATATATTTTTTAGTTCACATATAAGCACATAATTAATCTTCAATTGATCATTGTTAGGAAATGATGAAAGCATATATTCATGGTTCCTTTTGACTCTTTCATAGATGTTAAGTTTCTATTTGGAAATTTCTCTGAGATCTTTTGATAATTGACACTTGGGATAATTGAATATGTGACATTTTGAAGGGTAACTGCTGATTTCTGACTGAGTAGATAAATAAATAAATTTCTGACTGAGTAGATAAATAAATAAATAAATAAATAAATAAATAAGAAATTATTAAATAAAATGAACAGTTGGTTCAAAGTCATGACAACAAAGGGCACATATTTTCAGGGTCATTACCCCTGAAAAATATTCATGACATTATTATTAATTTAAATTATCCCTTAGACGAGCATTTTTTGAAGTTTCAAATATTTTGCATTATAGAGCAACAGTATAAATACATGAGTTTAGAATAGTTTCTTCTGTTTATTTTTCTTATTAATCCTTGTTTATAAAATAATTGTTTTATGAAATAAAACAATACCCGAAGAAATATATTTTTTTTATTTTAAAACCAACATTTTGAGTTATTTGGGCATTTGATAAGCAATTTTTATCAGCTTTAAGAGCTTGAAAATATCAAAAGCATCACACATACTGTATTATATGCCATAATTTTATCATTCTGTGTTGTGTTAGGTAAAAGACTACAGATTCGCTGTTGCCCTATTCAATGACAGACAGAGTCTCTTTCTGCTTCTCATAAACTGTCTTCTAAAACGGGACACAACTGAAGAGAGGACAGCTGAGAAAACGTGAGAAGATGTGTCAGAATGTCTGTGGAGGCTGCTGAGACAAATGGGTATGAGAAACATGGGCTATGAGGAATGAGATGTGATAGCCCCTACCCTGCTGTTCTATATGGAGGATCCATAAAAAATTGGCAGGTGATTGTGAGAAGCCCAAAGTGTAGGCAGTCAACAGACCTGTGGCAGTAAAATCCTTCTTTGGGAACTAGACCTCAGGACACAATACCTACTGACCTTCTACATTTTTGCTTTTAAAGGCCACTTATGCTTCCTCTACACTGAAGTGTAGAGTGAGCAACTAAGATAATCAGAGCCTACCATTCTAAGATAAATGTAGTACACTTGCTTAAAAATCATTTGTAATATACATGTGGTGACAGTTTTGCAACATGGTCTGTTGGTGAGGACCCTAGCATGAGCTGGCTTTACAGAGCCCATTCCATATGGTGGGATGCAGAGCTCAGCCTAGATACAGAGGGGACGGGCTTGGTCCAGCCTCATCTGAATGTGCTAGGCTTTGTTGACTCCACATGAGAGAGCCTACACTTTCTGTGGAGTGGAAGGGGTTGGGTGGGAGGAGGGAGAAAATGGGAGGAGGAGAGAGAGGGTTTGGTATGCACAATAAATAAAAAATATAAAAATAATCATTTGTATTATTCTTGATCATGTAGAATCTCTTGATCATCACTTACATCTCATAGTTAATTTGTTGTATTTTAGACATAGACATCATTATAACAGATTAATATAAATCCACAATACAATTGTATTTGGCTGAGAGAAGAATCTAATAGTGTCCTATACACATCACATGAAGCACACACTTCATCAATCATTTCTTACACTTTTACAAGCCACATATCTAATCTATTTGCTTTTTCTTCATCAACCACATAGACTCCATCTTTGAAGTGCCTAGTTTTGTTATGCTTAAATGGAAACTTAAGGTGATGCATTGTCAGAATGTTAACAACGCATACCACTATGGTCATGAAAGACAAAGACACTTCACAATGTTTCCATGATCTCAAATAGTCCTTGGCATATTTTTGGTAGAGGTATCTGATGAATCATTAAATGGGAGACTCAAAATAATATCTAATAGAAAATAAATTTTGTAGAAAGTATACATATACACCCATGGAATTATGAGTTTGGGCAAATATAAGTTTGTGATGATATCGTTGCTGCAGTATGCTTGAACAGGAACAAGATAACATGTTCAATATTAAACATAGTCTAATGTGGATTTTACCATGTTACAGACATCTTGTTACCATCAGTGAGATGCAAATCAAATCACCATGTGTATCACTGGGGAAAGAAGAACTGTTCTTAAGAAATCAAAACAAAACAAAACGCGCGGCGTGCGCGCACACACACACACACACACACACACACACACACACACACACACACACACATACAAGTTGATTGTCATACATCTAAAGCCAACTCAACTCCAGGGCAGGATTCAGGCTAGCCTGAACTATGTGTAAGTCTCAGACTCCAAATAAACAACAGCAAAATATGAGAATATATGTTTAAGGAGTGAATTTCTATTGCTTAAGGGGATGCATTGGGGACATCTACCATGAAAAGCCATTACAAAAATTACTAAATGAGACCCAGAGACGCCTCTATCATGTTTCCAGCCTAAGGAAATAAAATGGCCACAGGCAAACTGCATCTGAATCTGTATTCCCATGTTCATTGGGGCACTTATTTTTAATAGCCACAATGTAAAAATAATCTATGTTTCTGCTAGTAGATGAAATATGAAAAACATGATATATACAGAGCAGAATAATATTCAATCATAAAAATGAATTTGATCTTGTTCTTTGCAGCAAAAGAAAAAAAGTTCAGGAGAGCAATATGGTAAATAATGTATCCTAATCAAAGAGAGAAGTGTTTTATGACATTAGTTGTACATAGAATTCAAAAACAAGTGGAATTCTTGTACATCAGAAAATAAAGCTATGATTACAAGAATCTAGGGACTTTGGGAGGATAGTTCACTTTGTGACTCTTCCTAGAATGTTAGATTGCCCCTCGTAATATCACCATGTCTAAAATCCTGGTTAACAATGCCATTGTCTTGAGTCTGAGGTTCTGCCCAATTTGTTGTATGAGATAAATCTCTTAATCTCTTCACTTGGGGGCAGGGATGGCTTAATAATCTTTTTGTTTCCTATCCAAAGTTCACTTTAGAAAAGCAGCCATTTATTCATTCCCTTTTATGACATGAGCCACTGAGGATTAAGTGACTTTAAAATTATGCTGCTGTAAAAAACGACCTTCAAAATGCTTTGGGCATTCACATTCTTTATGTTTGTTGGTAGGCAATGGAAACATGAATGGATGTCTAGATTTGTGAACTGTGATATATATATATATATATATATATATATGTGTGTGTGTGTGTGTGTGTGTGTGTGTTATAATATTAAATCATACATCTCAGAAATCATATTAAGCTATAGTTAGAAAATCCCAAAGATTAAAAGGGAGAGATTTTTTAATCAAATTTTCATTATTTTAATGAAACTAGATATACAACATTTTGTATTCCTCAGATAGTATCCCTAGCCATCTGCCTGATGAAAAATAATTCAAAATTAATATTTAGTCAACATGGCTATCCTATTGTTTAAAATAAGAGACATATGCCATACTGTTGCTAGAACTCAGTATTATTTGGCTAGCTTACATTGCCCTTAAATTACAGTTGTGTGTACATTTTGCTCAAAGGAATAGAACCATGGGGGCCTATAAATATTAAAAGTCTGTCTTTTCCCTCCAAATACCTTTGAAGTATTGAGTTTAAAGAGAGGTAAAAATCTCTCCCTTGATCCTTTCATCCCAAATGAGACTTTATTGTCCTCATTATGACCATGTCAACTTTTAGTGCCGGCTATATAAAATGAGTGGTCTCATAGCTGTGCATCTTGTGAAGGGAACTTGTTCCAATTTTGTGCTTTGCAATGTAGAAAATAATACGTTGAAATAGTAGTTTGCACGGAGTGGGAAGTATTTGAGTTTACACCCTGGTGGTCAAAAAAGAATGCATTCAACTTAATATGACTTTCCTTTCATGAAAAGAAGTCTAGGCACCCCATAGTATCATGGTCCCAAACAAACAGACTTACTCTCTATCTGGGGAACACATTTTGGCTAAATGTGGTTCAATCAAGAGGCAGATAGTAAAATAACTTAGTGAGTTGGCTGCCAGCAGGGTTGTCCAGGCTGTCATAACTTAAATATTAGAATTCATCACTCTCCTAATCCCGGGGCTCCTGCTTTGGGTGGCAAAGATTTGATTTACGTATCTACTTGATTCAGTGAATGTTAACAGCTCCTTTGCAGCTATAATGTGTCATCTGCATACACAAAATTGTAAAGGGGTAATCAACTGAAATCCTTCAACTTAAAACACAAAAGATAATACTGACAGGCACGTGACAGCACCATCCCACAAGTACGGAGGGCTGTTTGAATTAATTTACCATCAGCCAACGACACCCATTGCCATGCACCTGATTCATTACAGTCCTGGTAAGAGAGAGATTCTAGATCATCAGAAGGGCAGTATGCAAGGCTGGCTACTGAACTTGAGGGGTAATTGTATTCGTCAATTTTAAGAACCTGGAGAAAATGAGCAGAAATAATAATGCTTAATTTTTCTGACTCATACACATATTGACATACATTGTGAGAAAAGTGTTGGTGTGTTCTTCAAACAACTGCTGCCACATCAAGCATTTGTATCTCCATCGTCATTCCCAGAAGTGTGTGTGTGTGTGTGTGTGTGTGTGTGTGTGTGTGTGTGTGTGAGAGAGAGAGAGAGAGAGAGAGAGAGACAGAGAGAGACAGAGAGAGACAGGAAGAGAATGATGTGTGTGAGTGAGTATGTGTGTGCGAGTGTGTGCGTGTGAGTGTGTGTGTGTGTGTGTTAGGGTGGGGATGAGTGTGTGTATATATGCTTGGGTGTGAGTGTATACATCTTTTACAAATAGCTTTTAAGGAAAGAAAAGAGAATATATTTGTTAAACCTCTCCAAGTCCAAATGTTGCCTCAAGCTCTCAGTTTTACACATTGAAGACCATTATTACATTATGTATCAGTTATCAGTACTATTTATCCAGATCCAGTGTCTGACAAGAAATAAACATGAAGATTATGTTAAAATGTTTCCTGGTTCTGGCAATTCTTTTGAAGTTGTGTGAAACTGCTATGGATGTAGTCAGATGAATGCAGGAGCTTCTTAATAGAAAATGATAATATGATCATTGCAAGTTCTTTGAAAGGTAAAGCTAGCTATTACTACCTGAAATATGTTCACACAATATATCATTATTCCAATATCAAGCTGGGTGTCAACGGTTTTCCTTAAAGAAAGATTAAAAAGAAAGAAGACAGACAGACAGACGTAAAGAATCAACTCTTGTGATTGTGGACTTGTCTACCTTAGCTTCACTACATTCATATTTATGAGCTCTGTGTTTTAGTGTTGGTGTTTCTGTCTCCTCTCACTATCTTAACCAGAATTCCAAGTAGGAACTGTACAAAGAATGACAATAAATAACTATACGTGAGGATAAAAAGGGCTGGGAAGGTGGCTTAGCGGGTAAAGTGCTTGCTGCCTAATCATAACATCCTAAGTACTTACTTAGAAACAAAACCACAAAAACAAACAAACAAAAACAAAACAAAAAAAAAAAAAAACTAGGTGTGGTAGTGAGTACTAGAGAGATGGGGACAGGAGAATCCCATAGCTTACCAGCTGCCACGCCTGTCCAAAATGAGTTCCTTATTAAATGGGAGATCCCGTCTTTTAAGGCAAAATGGAAAGTAGATAGAAGAATACACCCAAGGTGAACTCCTGGACTATTATAAGGATTTACAGGGACTCTCACTGAACAGACGTCATACATTTACATACCTCACACATGTGCATATACCTCCCCCAAACAGAGAATGGATATTTAGTAAGACAAGTGAGTCTATGTGGTAAGTCCTCCAAGCCAGGATTGCTGCTGCATGCACACTGAAAGTGTTGTATGTGACACATTTGCCTTTATGCATGACCAAAACACTACCTCTGTGACTGCTTATTGCTGTATATGATTGACTATTGCTACTTATAAAAATTTGTCATGATATTAAATATCTTAATTATTTTAATTGCGTTCGGATATGAATTGAATGTATGCTTAATTTTGATTTTGTTTTAATAAACTCTAGATGATGGGACATTACTTCCTCTTTTTAATTTTTTCCTTTTAGGATTTGTAGCACAAATAATAAAGATAATGAGGCAAATGCTGGGGTTCAAGCCGAAGATTGAAGAACCAAAGCAGCCTGCCACTAGCTCTTCCCTCTACCTCAGACAAAAATGGGGATCCTGTGTCCACAGAACCTCAGGCTTGCACTCCCCTGAGTTCCTGTCTCCTCCTGACTTATATTCTTCTCTCTGCCCAGCCATATCACTCCTGTCTCTACCTCCCCGGTGTTGGGTTTAAAGTGTGTGATTCCAAGTGATGAGATCACCTTTGTGTGAGTTGTTTCTCTTTTAGACTGGATCAATTTTGTGTACCTCAGGGTGGCCTTGACTAACAGAGATCTGCCTGCCTCTGTCTCCTGAGTCCTGGGAGTAAAGGTGTGGTTGGCCACCACTGCCTGGCCTCTGTGTCTGAAGCTAGCTTTGCATTTTGATATACAGTGGCTTTATAAATCATAAACAATACATCACCACAAGGTTCTACAAATTTATTATCAAATATTTTTATGTACACACATATATATAACTACTATTCAAATATATTTAGGCCTCTATAAATTATGTTAATTTGGGGAAAGATAAACAAAATAACATTACAAAAGTTCTAAATGACAATAAAGAGGAATAAAACACATATACATATACATATACATATATACACACGCGCACACACACACACATATATATGTATATATGTATATATATACATATATATATAAATTTCCTGCCATCTAAGTGGGTTTTACTATCTATAGAATAACCATACTAACTTCAATTTATCCTGCAGACACATGGACTACTTTCGGAAGTTTGAAAAGAGACATCAAATTATCCAGGACGTGAGGTGAGTTTCTGATTATCCACCCTCATGATTGGGCTCACTGTGAATACCACTGTCTACAATGGCAGCAGAATCCGTGTGAATTTCAAGAAAAGCAGAGAGATGCTGGTACCAATCCAATACCCTTGCATGTGTATTTAAATTCAACTCATCTCTGAAGCATGTGGCATGACACTTTATAACATCAGAGAATTAGTTTACCAAAACATGCTCATTTGAAGGCGAAATTCTTTAGGGAGAATAGTAAAACTCAAATGTCTGAGATATCACGAATGCAGAGCAGACCAGAAGTGGACTCTATCACAGAGAGATAAGCTTCACCAACTTCACTCACACTTACACTTCAGATCAAGGGGATATGAAAAGAAGCTATTCCCAGCAAGGGGGACTTTACCATAAAATCAGGAATTCTCAGTTTTCAGACATCATTTATCTTTAGAAGCATTGAAGTTGGTAGCACATCTCTTTGATTTTGTTTCTGAAAACTATTCTCTTGAATCCCATCCCAGAGTGTGCTGGTGTCCTTTTTCTGCTGGACATTGATATTTACAGGCCTATCAGAGACTATTACTGAGAATGCTACCCTGAACCTCTGGTTTCTTGACTAATTGATTTACGTGGCCTAAAGATTCCAGAATGTCCAGGAGAAAACTGCTCTTACTTTTTCATTCGGGGATTTTATTTTTGATATTTTTGTATATCTAGCAATAAACAGTTTAACATATTTTCACCAGAGTCACCACTACATTGCTAGTTTTATGATCTCAAAAATGAAAATATTGTAGAACAACAACATTAAGATATCAAAAGTTCACTTCCCGTTCTTCCTATTAATTGCCTTGCTAATTTCCAGCCAACGTGTTGAAAACTAACCTTCAGAGGAAGCATATCAATATAAAGAAAGAAATCACACACGTGGCAAACACCAGTGGATATCTCATGCCTGTGTGCAAGTGGACCCCTATCACTTTGTTTGCCAAGAAGAACCTGCTGTTAAACCCATCTGTTTACCATTAAGTAAACCTCTATGGATCACAGGTCACATAATGTGCTTCCAGACGTAACAAGGATAGCATAATTGGAAGATGTACAGGAGGCCTACAGCACTAAGTATGCAGAGTCCCTTGGTACTACCTCACCTGGAACATTAGAAATACAGAAACATTAGGAATACAGAAAAAAAATGGCTAAAAACCATTAACCTTGACTGATCTCCCACAATTCCCCCGCAACTATAATTGGTGAATTCTCACACCCAGATTCCAAGGACAGGCTCTCTTCAGTGTCTTATATGAGAGGCCACTCAAGAGAAACTGTTTTTCCTTTTTCAAATCCAAAAAGTTTTACCATCTGTAAAAGTTCCCTTTATTGCTTCCTCCCTTTGAGTTTTGGGTGTCTCCCAGTCCTTGTTGCCTGCACAGATTTAGTGGAGAACTACTCTCAGATATGGCCATTACCAAGAACACAATAGAATAAATACAGTGATTTTAACTAGAGGGAAGAAAGTGCTTGAAAACACAAGAGAATTTAGTAGATGTTCTAATAACCTATTTAGTTTAGATACAGAACCCATGGTTGAGATAATCCAAACAACCTTAAAATAAACCCAAATGAAAACAATAAATAACATGCCTCCCCCTCCCTTGCAATGCTCTATTTGGGAGAAATTTTTCTGTAAAATTTTGCATCATCACTGTTATGTTTCCAGTAGAAACTCCCTTTCTTATGCCTCCTCTTGGGCTGTTATGCTACTGTTTATTTTGACCTATTCTAATGCCTCAGCTGTTGTTTTATCCTGTTATATTTTATCTTGTCATTAAGAAATGAAATAGCTTCTCAGACAATTTTCAAAGTTAGCCATTTAACATATATCCTTCCTTGAAATTCCTCTCTTGTTAACATTTTCCATAGGCATAGTACAGTTATCAAAAATAACAAATTAACATTGGTTCAATATTATTGAAAGGGAAACAAAAGCTATAAAATACTCCTTTAAACATTTGCACATTTTTGATTGGCCGGCACCTATCAAAGCCCACATAACAAGAGTCAGTAAAAAATTAGAACAGAAAAGCCTTTACTGTGAAACGACCATGCTTTTTTTGTTTTGTTTTTTAATGTGATAGCCTGGTCATTTGCTACTAGAGCTACATGCTGTCACCTGTCACAGGGGCCTCGCTGATATGGTGGGCTGTCGAAAACAATTAAAGTTAGTGATGCAATGCATGAATGTCTTTGGTGGCTATCAGTGGCAATGCCTAAAATGTGTTCAACTTAGATGTCACAGTTGTCTTCAGGCACACTGACCCTAGGCTGTGTGACAAGCAATGTTTTCCTGCTGCTTTCTTTTTCTGCCCAGTCCCTTTGTCTTTGTCACATAGTGCTCTCCAGGTAACATTTTTTTTAAACCAGGCTTTACTAACATCAAGAACTAGAGATATACACCCTGTGCCAAAATAATGAAATGATTCTTTCCATATTTAAAAATATTTAAATATTGTTTCTTTTAAAGAAGCCTTAAAGTATTTCAAAAATCAGGATTATGTATCTATATATGTAATGTGTGCATGTAATGTATACATATATGCCTACAAGTGTGCATGGGTATCGTGTGTGTGACTGCAGGTGTGTTCGTTTCAGAGGTGTATATGTAATACACATATATGGAGATGAAGGGACAACTTTCAGGAAACACGTCTCTCCTTTTGAAGGTCTCAGAGATCAAATTCAACTCATTGGGCTTGCAAGACAAAGGCTTTTATACACCATCCCATCTAACTGGACTTTGAGAGTTTTTTGAACTTTTCTCATTGCAAAGGAAATCCATAGGAGACTGGGACTGGAGAGATGCTGCAGTAGTTAAGAGCAAGTACTCTTCTTGTAGAAGACAAGGGCTTAGTTCCCAGCACTCATGATAAGTGACAAATGACAACCTGTAATGTGGGCTCCGGGAAATCGGAGGCCATAAGCTCTTGCACTCACATGTACATATGCCCAAACATAGAAATAAATACAATAAGAAAAATAGCTGTTAAGAAAAAGAAAGACTCCCCTCTCTAATCAATTCATGCAGAATTGGTGAAAAAATGAAAATGTTGCATTATTTATCTGTTTGTTTAATATTTGATATAGTGTATGTGTTAAGGAGAGGGCTGAACTAACTTTTGGTTTTTAAGTTTTAGTGTAAGTTTGGGTAGTCTTGTCAGGTTGACCTGACTGGGGAAAGCAGATGGTGGCAAATAATGATTGAAGCAGAGCAAAGAACTTGTGATCACATATCAACGAGGATAACTGATAGACAGAACCAGCAAAGGCAGGCCTGCCCCTTGTGCAACAGTCCTTTTGAGGTCCATCATAAGAAACAGTAGATAAGTGCAAAAATTCTATTTGATGGTGAAAGTATAAAACCCAGTTATAAAGCTCAATTATTTCTATTCCAAATAGCTATTTCAACTGAATAAAATTTCATTGAGGTGTATAGACTCTGGGTCTGATTAATTTAGTGTATGAATTTTTTCAAGTGCAAGGCTTTTTTTTTAAATAAAGTTTATCTGAAAATTTAAAAACCAAAATATCTGAAATTCAAGTTCTGAATATGTAAACACCTCCCTCTAAGTTCCACCTTCCAGAGGTCTCATGACCTTGAAACAGTGCTTCTCCGGGTAACAAGGTATTGTTATTATATCCATTCATATGAAGGAGGCTGGCTTTGTTTATGGGCTGTGTGTAAATGCTTCTCTCATCTTGCCCTTACTCTGTCTCTCCCATCAACACTAGCAAGACTTTGCTGGGGATTTTGCAACTTTTTTTTGTCAAGGTGATAGTGAATTTCAACATGCATTCCACACTGCATTTAGCCTGTTTTTGTGACCCTGATGGCTATGCATGGAATGCTTTGCTTCAAAATCTCTTGTGTGGTATTTGGAGCATGGTGATTCTGTAGTCCCTCATTTTTCTTTGAAAGAAGTTTAAAACTCAAGGGAGAACTTAGGGAAATTGAACACTGAGACCTTGGCACAGACAGTAAGATCTCTCCTTTAGAGAGGTCTGGGGGAAATTATAATTTTCTAGAGAACAAGTCAGAGAGCTACTTACCTTTAGGTCACTTGAAAATGAAACAAGGGGTATGGTTTCCCTTGCCAGAATGATTTCAGAACACACATCTGATTTTGTGACAATCAAATTAATGAGGTGGAAATAATACTTCATGTACTCAGAAACTTGAACAGTTTTTATATTGTTCTTATTTTCAATCTCAAACCAATGCACAATTTTGAGTTGATTTCACCTGAGCCAAACTATTATTTCCTATATTTTATTTAATATGCTGTTATATCTAAATTGTATTACCAAGTAAAACCTAAACAACCAACTTTGGTCATAATATATAGTTTAATTTATTCTAAATACTTTATTATTTTATGATGATATATCTGTCTATAAGCACTGAAGAGCTGATAGAACTTTAAATGATATTAAAAAAATGAAATTAATTGTAATATTCCCATAAACTTTGGTCTTCCAAAGATGTGAAAGCTTAACAGATAATATGACCCATTTCTTTTTTGTTTCCATTGTGAAATACTTTTTGCTATTGCTATGCTATTTATTTTTTACTTTAATTTCCAAACTCTGACAATCAAAGAATATTGATTGAGTTATGTGAGTGAAAACAGAAAACATTTTCTGTATGATCTTGTACATAAATGATCTGATAAAAAAAATCTGCTACCATTGTTTAATTAACTGAAATCTTAATTTAAAAGCCATATGAACAAGTTCTACAAACTTCAGTACGCTCAAAGGAGGGGGAAGTATACAATTTGATGGGAGCTGTCATTCTGTAAATATGTTTCCTTTATTGGTAAATGAATAAAGCCCTGCTGGACAATAGGAAAGCAAGATAGGCTGTACTAGGAGATAGAAGGTTTCAGGAAGAGGAAGGAGGAGATTCAACATATAAAACCAGGACTTAGAGAGCAGAACTCTGGACCCTCTCTCCAGTAAGAGAAGACCACATGGGAAAACTTAGATAATAAAAATGGGATAATTTTTAAGACAGAGCCAGCCAATAAGAAATGCTAGTAACAGGCCAACAGTTTTATATCTAATACAGTGTCTCTGTGTGTTATTTGGGGCTGATGCAGCACTGGGGCCAGGCTGGAAGGAAAACCTTCTTATAACAACAACTGGTAAATGTTTCTATGTAAATATGTAAATAGAAATATACATATATATGACTAATGATTTATATAAACATATTGATTACATGTATACATATATAAATAACCTTACACATTCCTTATTCAAGTTAATTTTACATTTTATTATTAGAAATAATTCAGTGAAGAGGCAAAGAAAGATAATAGGCTGCCCATTTTTTAATTTTTTTGTTCTTTTTAAAAATAGTTATTTATTAACTATTAACACAGGTCCTGAGAGAAAAACCAGTCCCTTTCTAGTACAACAGTCTTGTGATCTGTGTCCTCTACTAAACTCAGTGCTGAATATCCCACAATTCAGAACACTACAGTGAAGCCCTAGCTTTTGAGTTATGAGTATTGGAATATAGACATTTTTTTATAAAGTGAAATTTTCCTTGAAGTTTATATGATGTTCAACTTCTCTAGATATAGGATACAGATAATCAGGGAAACAAGAACTTAAAATAACATTTTAAGTTATTTAAAATATGATTTTGAGTATGGAGAAATAGTTCTGCTTTAATTTTTGTAAAGAGCTTTTGTTTGTTTCAGCAACCGTCAGAATAGCTACTGTAACTAACTGGAAATTTTAAATCATATATGATTTTTATTTCAGCTGAAAGTTGTACTGACAATTGCACAGTATAGAATTTCCCTTGATTTTAAAATAAGAATTAAAATAATTCGGATAAAAATTCCTGTAATGATGACTTTTTAATATATAACAACACCTTAATGTTTTTTCTTAATATAAAAACTACAAATAAAACTTGAGTAAGTATGTAAAAATATGTAAAACCAGAATCTATTCTGAAATACATTTCAAGAATCAGTTTTATCAACAACACCATGCTGATATTAACTTATTTTCTTTTGTGCTAATTTATTGTGTATAGTCAATTGGTCCTTTGTTTCTCCAGGAAAGATGCTATTCACCAGGACTTAGGAAACCGGCCATCAGTAGGAGACTGGTTGCAGTGTGTGCATTGTGCCTCAGCACAAAGAACCCACGATTAGCTTAGTTGTCAATTCATTTGTGGAAAACAGAGAAAGTTAGAGCCCTCCTTTGTAAAAACAAAACAAAACAAAACAAAAAGCAGGCTGGCTGAACATGGAAATGGACTAGCTTGATTTCATTGTGGGACACTGGGAAGATATAGTATTTTGCAGAACATGTGATGAGTATGTGCCAATTAGTATTAATAGCAACTATGGGAACTAGAAGCAGAGATTTCCAAAAAAATAAAATTAATAAAATAATAAATTTCCCTTCATTCACACTACAAAGGCAACAGAGTAGAAGAAATTCTTTTTATATTCTTGAGTGCTGACTGTAAAAATGGTCTCAGAACAACTGAACAAAACAGAAAGAAAGAAATATCAAGGCATTGTATTGGATTTGTATTACCTAAGAATTAAAATATTTCTGGAATTACTATCTCACAGAAATAACTTAGAAAATTATAAATTGTACTGATATTTTTATAGCCAAAAGGGAATTTTAAATGTACTATATTTCCAGGGAAAATATTCAAATAAAATTAAAATATCAAAACCAGGAGGTATCAACACTAAGTTGGTGATGGTTGCTCATAACTTCAGTGCCAATCATGGAAAGTAGAGGCAGGATAATTGCAAGTTAGATTAGAGCCCTCTACTTTCCTATATGTTAGAATTGGATAAACATGAAAGGATCCTGATAATCCAAGTGAATGCCCCTTTTCATGACTTTTTGAAGGGGAATGGCTTAGCATTTTTCCACGATAATTTATGGTAAACAAATATTATGATAATGAGATCATGTTTTGAGTGGTTTTGTCTTAGATGGATGAATAAGGTCAACCTGTCCTCTGTTCTAAGAGAACCCAAGTGTTGGGAAGGGTTCTCATCATGACCAGCCACACTTTCACTCTTCTTGGTGATAAGCTAGTGCTGAACCCTTGGAAAGAAGCTTGCAGGGCAGGGTCACATTAAGTGAGGAAACAGTTTCTGAGCACCATTTTTCTGAACAGAGTTTATAATTTCTGTCCCACAGGAAACTACTGGAACAATGGAGTATTCCTTTTGTAAACGGAGCAAACCTATTTCATTGAAATGTAGTTCGTAATCAATTCTCACACCTTCCAATTTTCACATTGTCATATACACATTATTTCATACCTATGGGTTTTCAGGTAATAATTATTTTTCTGTGTGTGCATTCTATGGGTTTGTGAGTTCATGTTCAGGAAAGTACACATATTTAAGTGGACATGTGTGCTTGCAAACATGTAGAGGAAAGGGGCCATTTCAGGTGTCATTCCTTAACTGTTGTCTGCCTTGTTTTAGGAGTCTGACACTTGCCTGAAGCTCTCAAGCAGACTAGGCTGGCTAGACAGTAAGCCTCAAGGCCTACCTCCCCCCAGCCCCCACAGCAATGGTATTATAAGCACCAGTCACCACCTGGTTCTAGGGAGTTGAACTTTGAGTTGAAACTTTCAATCATTACAACTCTCAATCATTACAAAAAAAACCCCAAAAAAAACCTCAGCATTTCACTAGTCATTATTTGTTTTGGAAAAGATTTATTTTGAATGTATGTGTGTATGTGTGTGTGTGTGTGTGTGTGTGTGTGTGTGTGTGTGTGTGTGTGTGTGTGTGCTTGCACACATTTGTGTAAATCACATGCCTGCAGAAGCCCATGGAGGTCAGAAGAGGTTTTTGCTCCTTTGGGACTGGAGGTAAAGGCAGCTGTGAGCTACTGTGTGATAGGACTAAACTCGCATCCTCCATGAGCACAGAATGTGCTCTTAGCCAATGAGTCATCTCTTGGTTCTGCTAGTCCATGTCTTCAATTTTCAGTTTCTTATATTTTGGCTTTTGTTATATTAAACTGCTCAGTGTGATGCCTGACTTGTCTCTACCTAATCTATTTGAAGCCTAAACAGAGCCAGTTAGTTCCAGAGAAGCAATTTTGCATAAAAAGCTCAGCTTAGACCTAGAATTCTTCCTTCAATGTCTCTCCTCTCCTACTTAAGTTCTATAGCCACAAAGAAAATAAATAACTTTTATCCATTTCACATAAAGAGAAAATGTTATGAAATAAGAAGCTACAAAGAGAAAATAGAGCTTTTTTGGAGGTGTTACTATTTTGAATAATTGTAGTTCATTTGATAATCATAAACAATTAATATGGGTGGTAAATGAGCTCTTTAGCTAAAAGTGAAATTAAAAGATTAAGATACTGCCCAAAATTAAATCATGAAAAAATGACTACATGGCTTAGAAATAATTTTCTTCTTTCTTTTCTTCCTCTCTCTCTTTTGTTTTTCTTTTTCTTTTTCCTTTTGAGCCAATAAACTAACAGATGTGAAAAGCCATGTGTTAATTTAGAGGCAGTTCATTATTGCCAATGGACAGCAGAGTCTCAAATTATAAGCACTCTTTTTGTTTTGCTATTTTCAAAAAGAATAGATGAATTTCTGTCTGGTCCATTTCACTCTGCTTCCTTAGCTCTTTAGCTTCTAGAATTATTACATTCTGAGTCTATTCTAAATCATGAAAAGCTATAGCTGTAACAGGAAATTAAAAATAGCAATTAACCCAAGGCTACTCATAATTGATAGGCTAAAGCAGCATTCTTGTATTGTGATAACAGTAATTAAAATACAAATATGTAAAAATTTAAATAAATGTAAGTTTAAAAGGTACATATGTTAAAGCCTAACATTAAGACAAATATGCTTCTAAAGCAAGTTCTATGCTGAAATATTAAAATTTACCCTCACCTATGACCTCAGTTCTCTAAATAGTGCTAACTAACATATAAATATTATTAAGTATAAAATATTGTCACAAATTTCAGTTTGTATTACACATTATTACTGTCACAAAATTCAGAATTTTTCTCAAGGACATTAAGTTTAAAAATAATGGTATCCTAACATCAGAAAGTGACCAGTAGTGTTTGTTTAAAGTGTACCTGTTTATTTCCACCAGCTTCTTCTGGATCAGCTGCAGACAAGTGAGGTCACAGAACAATGATATTCTATGGTGTCATTAATTATCCCCATAGAAACTCAAAAGAAAAGGTGTTAACCAGTGTGTGTTAAACACACTGGGGTAACTGTGTGTAATACAATGACTATCATTTATTTCTACTCTCAGGCTGGTATGTGCTGTTTAGAAGACAGAATAATGTATTATATTATGTTTTGTTTTCTTCTTAAAATATTTCATATATATATTAAGGGAACATTATATGATTTATAAAAGCCATCAACAGAATCAATGATTTGATCATTTTTGCAAATAAAAGTAAATTTACATAATTTCTATTTTAGTTATTTGCTGTGTGGAACAGAGTTGTTCCCTTGTTCATAGATTATAAAAAACATAACTGCATAAACATGATGTTCAAACTTTGAATCAAACAAATTTACTTAGTTTTATTTACATAATACGTAAACAAATATATGCACCTTTAAAATGTAAAGGTTTATTCTTGAATAAAATTATACTTAAAAAAGTACATGTAGTAAGCCATACTGTGATTGTGTTATCTATATAACATGTGTGTAATACAGGGAAGTTTTCAAAGTTATGATAAATCTAATGGATTAACTTAATGTCAAAACTATTAAATAACCAAATTTTCTATGATTTCGTATTAAATATATTTCTTTAGAAACAAAATCTAAATGTGTATTTCCATCAGAAGTTTTTATGTCAATAGAATTAATTACTAAAATATCCAGATTCTTGAATTAATGAATTATGTATAAAGATGTTTTTACTCCCCTTGACAAATTTCTTACTCTTAACTCCAGTTAGCTTCAGCAAAAATTGGCAATGATTGAGAGATGGATGGGAGGATAAATGGGAGTTGGAGCACAAATATAGTTTTTTTCATAGATGATGAATATGTCTATGATTTTAGCAAGTAAATGTAATCACAGTAGTAATTATATAATTGAATATTAGAGACAAAAAGGACTACAAAATAATTTAATTTAATTATTTTCTTTCCTCTCTGTCTCTCTTTCTCCCTCTCTCTGTCTCTGTCTCTGTCTCTCTCTCTCTCTCTCTTTCTCACACACACACACACACACACACACACACACACACACACACACACACACGCACACACAGACTTCCCTAAAGAAGTCAGGAATAATAAACCAGGAAAATAATATACTGTCATAGTTATAATTTTTCACTGCTAGAATTCTGAAGACTTGAAAAATCTGCTTTGGTAGTGCAATGATATCTATTACTAACTTATTCAAAAGTGAATAAAGCAAACCAGGAATTAAGTAATAGTGTTCAAATAACACACATACACACACAACACTGATATGAGCCCAACTTTCAGATAAATGTGTTATTAAAATACTATCAACACAAATGTTATATTATGTTCTGGTATAAACAAAATTTAATTCCATTTTAGTTAAAAGTCAATAGAAATATTCCATTCATAGTTATCATGTTAATTACAAAGATCACATATAAAAAGACCCTACACAACTATGTGAATGGGATATTTTCATTTAAAAATATTGAACATGCTCCCATTTGCATTAGTGTCCATTCACTGTAGCATTAATAATGCGAAGCTTAGTATTTAACAACACTCTGTGGTGCTCCTAATGTTATAGACATAATCACATAAAAATGCAATTTCAATGTACCATTTACACACTGTTGCTTGTGCTATGAAACTGTGAGTTTTGATATCATCAAAGAAATTTCTTTGATCATAGCTCAAATTTATAAGGTACATTTTCATCTATAGATCATAAGCCTGACTTAGATTCAGCATGAAGAGTAGGGATACATGAATTAGTTTTCCTCTTGCTTACTAAAATCATGATCAATAAATTCTGCAACACTTTACTGAAAATTAGAAAGCTGTTTCTCCAACCCTATTTGAGTTATTTGCTGCTATGTTTCAGCTGAGACAGCCTACCTGGATAGTTTAACTGTTTTAAATTACATAGACGTTGTGTTCAAGACTGGAAACTTTAAGACAATTGTTGAGGACAGGTGGAATATATTTGACAGTATATTTCACTTTTACATTTTTTATTTATGGTTAACCCCAAAATATTTTTTATCTTCTGCCATTATCTTTTTATTTTTTAAAACTTTAAAATATGCGTTTATATTTGTTTGGGTATGGGTACGGTTTGTTTGTGTGTAGGTGTGGGCATGTGAGTCTAGTACTCCACAAGGCCAGAAGAGAGTGACAGGTCTCATGAAGCTGTGATTATAGGCAAATGTGAGTTACCTGTTAGATCTACTGGGAACCAAACATGGGTCTTCCAGAAGAAAAATATGTGCTTCTGAACCATTTGCAAGTCCCTCCTGTCATGTCTTACATCCCCTGATTACTCATTTGTTTGGATTTCCTCAAACTCCATGGATTCCTGCCCATGGCTTGTAATGTACTTCTGTTCCCAAAGCTGCTCTCTCTTCCAAACTCTTCATCGTAATGGAAAGTGGTTTGGTTATTCACCTATTCAGTTTATGTCTTTAAATGCTAAGGTACTAAAGCACAAATATAACTGGAAGCAAAAGTGTTCGGTATGAAGAAAGAAAGCAGAACTTATGTGGAATTATACATTGATTGCAAAGGTCATGTCCATAAAATCTGAGGAAGTTTTTCACTTGTTTAAACATGAAATGTGTCTCTAAGGATGACCTTCATGAAAAGAGATGCATTAAAGTGATGTAGGTGACAAGATGAAGAAGATGATGATGATGGAGATGGCAATGAGGGTGATGATTTTTATAATGAGGAGTAGAATGCACTCCTGTTTTATGAGGCAGAATTATGTGGTTTGTCCTGTATTTATAAACACAACCGTGTTTTCGGGTATCGAGCATCATATCCCACAATTCAAGACTCAAAACTCTCATGTTCATCTCCCTAATTTTGCACAAATTATCTATTGCCATTTGACTCATTGTTTAAACTTTGGAGAATAATATACATAATATACATCCCTTCTGATCATTAAGAACACCACTTTCGATGGCACATAATACAATATCAAGAGTATAATAAATGCTATATGTGTTAGCCATTTCTAATTCCACCATATACTAGATACTAAAGCTGTTTCAGTAACTGAATCACACATATGTGATCCATTTTAATTGATTAGTTGATGATTTTTATCATTACATATTACTTTCCAACTTGATAAACAATCTGAGACTGATGGGAGATGTCATTCTATAAATATGTGTCCTTTATTGGTTAATGAATAAAGCCCTGTTGGCCAATAGGAAAGCAAGATAGGTGGGACTAGGGAAGGTAGAGGATTCTGGGAAATGCAGGAGAATCTCGATGTGATCTCAGGAGGAGAGGACACGAGTCTGGCATTCTCAGTAAGATAAGACCATGTAGAAATACATATATTGGTATTTATGTGTTAGTATTTAAGAGCTGGCCAGTGAGAAACTCTAGTAACAGGCCAACAGATTTATATCCAATATAGCATCTCTGTGTGTTATTTGGGGCTAATGTGACTGTAGGACAAGGCTGGTGGTGGAAGTGTTCATAACATGAGACTGTGTAGCTGTTTTGAAATTCTTGATAAACAACAACAAAAAAAAAATTCATATCTGGGATGAATCCAGGATGTACTTTGAGTGGAACATCACATTCTTTTATTTTATCATGTAGCAAAAATAGTCTATATTGTTCCATTTGTTATTTTTTTCTGCCTTTCAAAAGACATGTTAGAGTCTTCTATTATTAATTACACCCTTTTGTGTTGACTATAAATTATCTAATGACCACTAAAATCACTTCCAAGCAGCTCAGGACAATGTTCTATCCTTGTAGAAGATAGGTTTCCATTAGTTCCTCAGAGAGAGTGAAAGAAGAGTCCCCCTTTTGCCAAGGCAGATTGCTTGTCCAAAGAGGAGAGTACAGGAAATGAGCAAGAAGATGGGTCTGGCAGTCTGACTGCAATCACTTCTGTTCTGTAGTTGTCACGAGATTTATCGCTGTCCTCCACAGCACTACATTTCACTGGTCCAGCGCCTAGCCTATAACCTTACCCTTTCTGTGCTCATGTGTTCCTCCCGGAAAGCCCTGAGTGCCTATGTAAATGTACGCCTGTTATAAGATCACAACATTTCACATTGCAAACTCAATTGCATTTGAAATGATACTTTTGCATGTGCTTTCTTAAACAGAAAGAAGACAGATTTCTGGAAAATGGATTTGGGAACAAGATTCCAGTCTCAAATTAATCTTGAGTGTTATATACAGTGCCCCAAATGAACCTGCATAGACTGGCTCTAAAGGGCTCTGAAATGTGATTAAAATTTCCAGAACTACCCTTAAGCTGTATTATTACATGTAGCATTTGTTTTGCTTTTCAGAAATCTGTAATTTGAATATTTTATTTATTTACGTTTTTATTTTGTTCCTTTGTTTTTTCATGCTATGAGACTTGAACTTAGGACCTCAGTAGGACTCCAGAAGGAAGAGCTCTACCATTAAGGTGCATTAATAACTCTTGGTTGTCTATTTTATTTCTTTTTCTATTCTTTTGATTTTCTTTTCATAAAATACATGTTGATTATGGTTTCCACTGCTCCAAGTACTCCCAGATCCTCTGACATGCCTTCTGTCTCTGTACCAAAGTGTGGCATCTTGACTTTTACCTAGAAAGAGTGTACTTTTGTTCAATAATGTCTGTGTTTTTAATTACTGTTAAGTGTGGTGCATGCCTAGAATACCTGAACTTGAAAGAACCGGGCAAGAAGATCAAGGGTTCAAGACCACACTGAGCTGTTACGACATGTTTTTTCCTACCCGTCTGCACCATCCCGCTTGCCGCCAGTCTGGGCCCACAGCCGCACCAGCCCCAAATAACACTCAGAGACTCTGAATTTGATACAATCCTGTTGGCCAATGGCTATTATTGTTTATGGGCTAGCTCTGTCTTAATTATTAACCCATTTCTACTTAACTAAGTATTTTCACATGGTTATCTTATCCGGGAGCCGCAGCCGGCATCTTCTTTCTTTCAGGTCTACATCTCGATTCCTCCCCACTACTTCCTCTTTCCTTCTTGTCTCCTAGCCCCGCCTATCTTGCTATCTCATTGGCCACAGTGCTTTATTAACCAGTATGAGAAACATATATACAGAATAACATCTCCCATCACTGAGCTACTCAGGAAGATTGAGGACAACCTGAATTTTTAGACTCTTAAAAAAAATAGGTTACAAATTTGTTGTATTGATAACACTCCTTCAGCCTCAGAAAGTTAAACTTTGATTATTTTGAATTTTTAATATACATGATGAAGGTCACATTATGTTTCCCTTTTGATGTCAGAATCTCAAAGTCTAGCTGTACCTTTACAGCTAGAATTATGGACTCCCAATGACACAAATTTATTCTGATTTGATTTGTTTCCCAATACTTTTTGAGATTGTAGATAGTATAGTAAATTAATAAGTTTATATGGCTAATGCAAATAGTTCTGGTTATTTTTTAATAATAAATATTTAATCAATGCACTATTTCTAATATTTAAAGGGTAACATTTTGAATATGATCATGCTTTTCAATATGGTGTGTCTTTATAAACTGTTCATGAATTTTACTTTTGAAGCAGAGCATGAAGAATTGTATTTATTGATTTCAGTATTATGTCTCTTGATATCCCAAATATAATCACATGCACAGAGCTAGATGCTCCCATTGGAGAATGCCTTCATATCCTTACCATACAGAATATACAGCAGTTAGGAACTTAACCTCAGGCACCTCTTTATTAAATGAAGAAAACAATCTAAGATTAATGGCAAACCATAATTTTTTAATTAACTGTGTCTCCTAGAACTGCTTTGTATAATCAGTTGTTTACATATTCTTTGTTGTTTACTTAAAGCTTCATATAAGAGCTTATTTTATTTAAGCACAATTACTCCATCATTCATATATGATAAGTTGGTAACTATTTAGTTTTTGATAACCTTTTCAAAATGAGTTTCTTTGAATTTCAGGACTTCCTTCATAGTGAAATAAACCTCCTAGCTTTCCAGCTTGTATTACTTCAATGTGTAGAAGGGTTTCTTCTGATTTCCTCTAGTGAGCTAGAATAGAGTGACTACAACTGGAAACCAAGTCTGTCTGACCCTAGCTACAGCCTCCAAACCTAATCATGTTTCCATAACAACGTTTCCATAACATCCCAGCATTAATTCTCATCAAGCAGAGCTCTGCACTACAGTTGTAACATGCTCCTCTCCCACCTGCAAGTTTTCCCTTCACATCTAAACCAAGATTCCACTCTCTGCACTTCCATGAAAAGTAGTAAAATATGCCTCATCTCATTCCTATTTTTGAAAGATGCAAGGCATTTTATAACTAACAGTAATATCAATAAAGTTTCCATGTAATTGTGCATTAAGGTCCTTAACAAATATCATATGCTACACCTACTTTAATAATCTACTTAAAATTTGATTATTGTAACTATTACGCAGGAACTACTCAGTGAAATCCTCTGCTTGGTGGAGGTATTCACTGGTATCAGATCCGGTAAATGCTTGAGGCCATGTGTGGTCTAGTCCATGCTCAATGGAACTCACATATCCTCCTCTAAGAGTCAACATCATATACTTCTTTCTTTACATCTTTTATTTTCACAGAGATGTCAAAAAGAGAACTCTCTAACCTGTTATTCTCAGTGTTGAACATGATTTTAGGGTCATGCTTTATATATATTATGGAGAAGATACCTAGTTACATGTTGTGAAAAATTTAGTAGACAATATAGAGGAAGACACAGGCAAAAAAGAAAATTGCAAATAACCTGAAAAGCTCACACAAGAGAAAAAAATTCTTTGATAGTTTACCCATTAGAGAAAAGAAAATGTTTTATTTTCATGAGAACATGTGGTCATGTCCCCCATAATGCTAAAGTAGGAGATAAGTTTCTTTGAACTTTGAGTGAATTATTTTGCAAAGTTGTCTTGTTTGCTGATGGTCATATGCTTTTAATATTCACATGCCTCACAGTTGTACAAAACTCCTCAAATGGCAGCTGTTGGTGAATAGTGTAGGCTACTTAGAGATGTGTGAATTAATGTGGAACAGTGAGTCAACCCAACTGGTGTTTGGGACTCCCCATTGACTTCTAGTGTCTTCCTTTTTCTTGTCCATCTACCACCTCACCTTCTCCCATCACCTGTTTCTCATAAGGTTAAATAAAATTTCTCATTGAGATGTATGAGTGAATGCAAATGTACAAAACTACCCATGAGGACAGAGGACAACCACAGGTGGCATTCCTTTATTTTGTAAGACAAGTTCATCACTGCAATGAACTTGTGGGATTACTAATTAGATTATTCTAGCTGGCCAGTGAGTCTCAGCAATACACCTCCACTTTTTACACCTCCTATTGCTTTGAATACTTGTGAACACCATAATGCCACATTCTTTACCATAGTGCTTGAGATAAAAATTAAGCATGTTATCACTGGGTCTTCACAGGCCCAGCGATATCACGTTACATAGAAGACTGAAGGAGTATTTTTCCCTACTTGATACACATTGACTTTCATATTTTTTATATTCAGTATCAACAAGCTGACTAGGGCATGTCTCATCAAAAGTAACTAAATTCAGTAGCTCAGACACTAGTTAATTAATATGATAGATAACCTATCATTTGTGTGAATGTATGTGTGGATGGGCAGGCCCATGTTACCATTAAACTTTTAGTGTGTGCCTATAGCATTCAGCTGGGTAATGAAGTTCAAGACATGCCTTTGATTCTGCCACCATCCTAGAAAAAGCAATATTTATAATTACACAACTACAAAAATTTAACGATCAACCTATTAATTTAGCAAAAGAAATGACTAATCATTTCAATGAAGACCACACACAATTAGGTGGTCTTTGATCATTATTACTTTCAACAAAAGCCACATAATAACCACTGAATCTTTAAGGATTCACAAGTCATCCACTTTTTTATCTCTTAAACAATTTTATCCAATTTGCAAGCATAAATTTATGATATTGATTCTCTCTGTAGGAGGTTTTGTCACTGGCCTACATTGATCTCTTTTCTCATTCTTTAGATACTTATTGTCTACATTTTTTGTCACCCTTCTGGTTTTCCTCATTTGTCTGCATCTAGTCTTCCTATACTGCTATAAATTGGAATAATGATGTATAGGCAATTTGGCGATTAAGGGTTTAGAAAAGGTTACTATATTTAATATTAGTTTGAGTGAAAAAAAATGATTTCTTGTAAGATAAAAACAAGTAAGACCTGAATTTTGGGGGGAGCTGACCTGAATTACCATTCACCTTCAATGGGACTGCCAACCTTCATGTAGTTGATGCTGTTGCAGTGAGCTTGTGATAATAACAGTATCTATTTGTTTGTGGACAAGAAGTTTTGAGTTAACAGCCTAGGAATTAGATTACTTCATGAATTTTTTGTTGTACTTTAATAAACATAGTAGCTAAAAATCATATGAATCTGGTCTTACAAATCATGACATTGACCTGTATCACAATGTATGCCCACCTACATGGATCTAATATATACTCAATAGAAGAGGATTTATTTCCGGTACCAGAAACTAACCACCAACCTGTGGCTGGTGACGTCATGAGACACAGAGAAGACCTTCTGATGCCAATTTTTAAAGCCACTATTATATATAACTTCATTGTAAAGCTTTAGCCTTATATTCAGAGATTAGTATAAATTCTATTCCTCATCAAAGAAGTTCTTTTTACAGTAGAAAAAAGATGATCACAGAAATTCACAACTGGTCCAAATGAGGAAAAATCTGATTATGATGAGCTCCTGTCCAAAATTTGTATGTCTGTAACACCTAAGGCTCAAGGAACATTACAAAGGAGAGTTCAAAAGATTGTAAGACCAAAGATAAGGATGTGTGATACTAGATAGTATCCTCTATATATGTCAAGGATTGCATCGATTAAATCTTGAAAATATGGTCATTTAAACAATACTTGAATATTGATAACACCTGCTGACATCTCAAAATGTATGTAGGGAAATATCACTGGATGCCACTCCCACCCCCCCTCCTGCAGAAGAACCGCTAAAGTCAGTTGATGCTTGCTAAGAGTAGGAGTATCAGTCTTCTCCAGGGGCAATTCCCTTGTTAGGTTAGTCATTCACAAGTACACACACACACACACACACACACAAACACACACACACACACACACAAACACACACTCACACACACACACAAACCCAGAGAGAGACAGAGACAGAGAGAGAGAGAGAGAGAGAGAGAGAGAGAGAGAGAGAGAGAGAGAGAGAGAGAGACCATCTCCTCTATTCTCATTGCATTCAAGAAAATTTTCTCCACTATGAGCTCTCTTCCCAGATAATTCTAGTTTGGATGAAATACACACACACACACACACACACACACACACACACACACACACACACAGAAACCACCAACCAGGACAATTACCTATATTATCTCCATTGCTTCTGTTAATATTGGAAAAATTAATAATATTTAAGAAATATGCATACAGAGCAAAGTACTGAAGGTACTTAAGTACTTTTAAAAACACTTAACCCAAAACAAAACAATTTGCTGATTTTTTTCTAAAACTAGATAGGCCATTTAATCTTTTAGAAGATAAATTCACATGTTTCACGTACATCATTTTTGCAACTTCAGCTGCCAGTGTTTGTTCTCATTGGGGCTGTGGTACTTTAGAGTTATGAGACAGGACATTATGGAAATTAATATCCTCAGCTTTATTATTTAGTTTAAATATATGCCAAGTTAATTTGTATCAACTCTATCAATAGAAGGCTCCTGGACAAGGTACCAACGAATGTTATAAAAGAGAGTGGGTTAGCCATGCCATACCTGAATTTAACAGGCAGGATCCTGTATGATAATTATTTTAGAGCATGCTGTGCACCTCCCTGAAATCTGATGGCTAAGATTAGAAAACTCTGAGAGAACACATGATCTCAAGAGAAAAATTTTCTTGTGCTCTGTCAAGCATTCTCCAGCAAACAAAAGTTAAGTAAGGCAAAAGGCATATTTTTACATATAGTAATTTTTCACAAAGGCTTTCTGTTTTTAGGAAAATAATTTGAAGCTTTCTGGGACAAGAAAATTTGAGTTTAGTTTAGGATATTCTTTTGACATATCTTAGAATATAAGTAAGTTTTTCCTTACTTTGACAAGTTATAAAAATACCCATAAGAAACAATTTTCTTACACTTGCAGAAAAATAATTAATGAATGTGAATGGAGCATAAAATCGATATGTATTGCATATAGCCCAGACTATGAAAGCTCTCAAAAATAGAATACTGGAATATAATGGTTTCCAAATTAAATCTGATGTATGGTGTTTATCTATAAACTTGTTTCATGGACAATGTCATAACAATCGACCAGTATGAGATCACAGAGGGGCAGGAAACTAAGTCCCTGCCTCTACACATGTGCTGTTGACTGAAACAACAAAATGTGCTTACCATCTCCAGTCCCTAACTCATCTTTTCACAGGCCTAGTATGGCAGAAGAGGGAAGGGGCCTATATTTGATGCTACTTTATCAGCTGTGTCCCCACCTTCGGAGAATGTGACGTTGGATAGTCACCACGATTACAGCAGAAATTCAAGGTCCAGGATGATTTTCATTCTTTTCAGATTTCTTGCATAATTTTGCATTTAATCATTCATTTTGTGTGTGGAAAAAGCATGTCACAGTGCACATACAGAAATCAGAGGTCAACATTGGTAGGGAGGGACTCATTCTTAATTCAACACCCTCATTCTACCATGTAAGATCAGGAGGTAGGCTAGGCATCAGACCTTCAAAAACCATAGTCAGTGGCTTTACCTGCTGACATATATATCTCAGAGGCCGACTTTTTCATATCCTAAAGTATGGATATATCTTTCACTCTGTTAAACTTGGGATCTTTCAACTAAAATATAAGCTGTCCAATTGTTTTCTCTTGATACTTGAACATTTGTGAATTAGAAAAAAAGGAAAAAAATTACTGTATGTGTAATGTAATAACTTACTGACTAAAAATAATTAGTGAAAACCGTATAATGCTCCAAAAATAGAAATCTTTTGGGTAGACAAAGTTAAACTACCAGTTCTAAAATCGCACTTACTTACAGTGGCCAAAAGTATCTTAGGGAAGATAGGCTTTGCTTGGCTTACAGGTTGGTTCTCACCACAATGGGAAGCAGGACAGGAGAGAAGGTAGGGACCTGGTTTCAGGGACCCAGGAGATAAGCACACAGACCCACCACTGCTTAATGGCTTGCTTCCCCTATTTTTCGGCTACTATTCTTAGGCAACCCAGGTCCACCTGTCTAGGATTCCCACTACCCATAATGGGCTGGGTTCTCCCACATCAATCAGCAATAAAACAAACACAAAAACCTACAAATTCCCATAGACATACTGGCAGGCCAATATGATCCAGGCTATTCCCCAATTCAAATTTCTCTCTCCCCAGGATTGTCTAGGTTTATAACAATCCAGCAAAAACAAACTGTGAGAACAATATATTACACTCATTCTAATTGACAGCCTTGCAGAATCACACAGAAAATGCCACAAGTCATCATTGGATACTAAACACAAAATCCAACGACTTTTTCTAGGTTTCTGTTTGGTACTCTTTTATCGCTTAGAATTTGAACCAAGGGCGCACAGCCTGAAAACACTGAACTTAGTTGCATCTGGAAGATGTTAGAGGACCTTGATGAGCCTGCAAACCACACATCTACATCTGTTCATATAACAACTGCATCGAATTCCACAAGCTTGAGGCTTTTTGGAGGACACTGGCACGACCTAATTAATGACCCTGCCTCCCTAGAGTATTCAGTTAAGCTCATCCTCCAGATCCTGAGCAGTCCAGTTTCCCACACACACAATCAAGGCATCTTTATGTCTCCCCAGTCCTTTGTACAGTCTGGCCTATGAAAGCTCTCCTGGAAAGTTATTTGAATTTACAGGTTCTGGGTATATTGTGAAGCTTTCAATTGCTAAGAATGTTTGAGATTAATGGCTAAATATTTAATTCAATTTTGCTCAAGGCACTGAATTTACAAAACCATTAACCCGTCTTTAAAAAGACCTTCTTCACTTGGATTCTGTTGAATTGTCAGTCAGCTCTAATCACTAGCCGGAGGGGGAGCTGCCTCCAGGAAGCAAGGGAGTGAAGCCAAGTTCCTGACCCGCTGAATTCTTTCTCCTCAAAGGTATTGTGAAATCTTCCCAGAAATCACATAATTTACCATTTCAGGAAAATAGAAAGCACTCGTTATCGGTGAATTTAACAAAAATTCCCTGAACTGAAAAGAGAGTTATGGGAGAGGGTTATTTTTTTTTAATCTTTCTACTTAAGCTTCTATCTATCTATCTATCTATCTATCTATCTATCTATCTATCTATCTATAGTATTGTGGTGTGTGTGTGTGTGTGTGTGTGTGTGTGTGTGTGTGTGTGTGTGTGCGCGCGCGCGAATTCACATGTGCGTGACTTAAAGCACGGAACTCAGTCCACAGGTATACTCATAAGATTCAATTCTCTTTCTACCTGTGAGAGTTGGTATTTACGTTAGATTGTTAGGTTTGGTAACAAAGCCACAAACCTTCTTGGGCAAACTTGTACAGACCATGAATGAAAAATGCATGGAAGAGATTCAGCTGTCTTTCCTTAATCAAATCAACTTGTGTCTCGCCATTCCAGCAATAAGACCTCCGTTATAAAGAGATCTTCTTTCTCATAGTGTATGTGTGATATTTTCATGTTACTTTTCATCTTTAGCCTTAGAGCAATCAGTAAGAAATAGTAGGAGATTATCCACTACATAGTTATTTGATTTCCATTTACTAATAATTGGGAGGAAAATTAAGATATCCATTAACTCTAAAACTAAAATTTTTAATTTTAAAATAAACAAGATATGGGGTCGTAATATTTGACACGATTTTTACAGTCCATATGAAAACTTAAACTTGTGGAATTTAGTAATTTAAAATGAAGTGATTGTTTTTTGTCATATATATAGAATAATTTTTATTCCAGTTAAATACTGTTTTATTGATACTCTATAATTTATAAATAATTGTCTATTTGTATCTTGGGAAAGAACTTAATGTCTTTGTCCTTTTTTCTGTCTTTATTCATCACATACACTCTTAGAGTCTAAATCGGCTGCCTGACGCTCTTTGATATCACATTTCAGGTAGCTGGATAAGCATGGTTCAGAAAAATCATTTTTCTATAAAAGACCAAGAAAATAATATGGCACACCATTTAGCCATAATAATATCTTCAGCAAACATTCATTTCTCCAAAATCCACATGAATTATCAGTAAACAATGGGCATGGCTGCACTGTAGTAAAAGTTAGCAAACGGCTAAAATTTGAACTTTGTGTATTATAAAATGTCAGCTCCATTTCTACTTTATACAGTGTAAGAATTTAAAAATCTATATTTAGTTCAGTGATGATTTACCAACCCTACACTTTATGTGGCCTCTGGATATCACCTTCTGTGTCCTGATGTTCCCAGATTACATTCATCATGTGTCAACACTCTGGTTTTTTTTTTAGCATTTTTATTTAAATTAGAAACAATCTTATTTTACACATCAATCCCACTTCCCTCTTCTTCTCCTATTCCCCATGCCCATCACAGATCCTCCATGCCATCCCTCTTCTGCTCCCCAGGAAGGGTGGGGCCTTCCATGGGGGAATCATCAAAGTCTGTCATATCATTTGGGGTGGGCCTAGCCCCAGCCCTGTGTATCTTGGCTAAGAGAGTATCTTCTATGTGGAATAGGCTCCCAAAGACAGTTCCTATATGACATATACATGCTGGTTCCACTACTAGAGGCCCCATAAACTACCCAGGCCTCCTAACTTTCACCCATGTTCAGGGGGTCTGGGTTAATTCTATGTTGGTTTCCCAGCTGTCAGTCTGGGATCCATTAGCTCCCCCTTGTTCAAGTCAGCTGATTCTGTGGGTTTCGCCAGCCTGGTCTTGACCCCTTTGCTCATCACTCCTCACTCTCTGTAACTGGATTCCAGGAGTTCAGCTCAGTGCTTATCTGTGGATCTCTGTTCTGCTTCCATCAACTATTGGATGAAGGCTCTAGGATGGCATATAAGGTAATCTTCAACCTCATTATCAGGGAAGGGCATTTAAGGTAGCCTCCCACCTATTGATTAGATTGTTAGATGGGGTCATCTTTGTGGATCTCTGAACATTTCCCTAGTGCCAGATTTCTATTTAAACCTATAATGGCTCCATCAAGGTATCTCTTTTCTTGCTCTCCTCTATTCTTCCCCTGACTTAATCTTCCTGCTCCCTCATGTTCTCCTCCCCCCTCCTTTTCTTGCTTTCTCTTTCTCCTAACTCCTTCTCCCTGCCCCTTGTGCTCACAATTTGCTCAGGAGATCGTTTCCCTTTCCCCTTCTCAGGGGAACCATGTATGTGTCTCTTAGGGTCCTCCTTGTTGCCTAGCTAATCTGGACGTGTGGATTGTAGGCTGGTAATTCTCTGTTCTATGTCTAATATCCATATATGAGTGAGTACATAGTATGCTTGTCTTTCTGTGACTGGGTTACCTGTTCAAGGATCATCTTTTAAGTCCATCCTTATCTCTAGATTAATCTCAGTGATGCTAGGAAATGGAGGGTAAAAACCAAGGTACTGCATAGTAATTCTTACGTCTCTCTGTAAGAGAACTATGACCATATAAAGAATTTCCAAATTGAACTCTACTATTATGAATCAATAAATGGATGTTAGTGAGCTGACAAGGTGCATGGGCCATTAAGAGTACTGACTGCTCTTCCAGAAGACCGGGATTTGATTTTCCAGCACCCACATGATAGCTCATAAGTGTTTGTGACTCCATTCACATGGGATCTCACACCCTATTATGGCCTCTCAGTATGCTAAACACGTGTGGTACACAGACATACATGCAGGCAAAATGCCCACACACATACAATCTTGAAACCAAAACAAAATTGAGAAGGACATCAGACTTTATTGCAATGCCTTGATGACACTGTCCTCAGTACTGTTTCTAACCGTGAATACATTGAGTACATTGTGGGAAATATTTGGACACAGTATGTTTTAAAAACAAGTGTGCAATTCTTCCCACGTTGATGATCTAAACATCTTATAAAAGAGGAAAGTAGCTGAGTATCAGAGAATGGAATATATTTGCCCACAGAGAGGTCCATTCAACAATACACATTCATTCTACAAATGAAATCAGGTGTAGGGAATTTGTATTTTCTCAGTAGCAGCGAACTAAGCATGAAGTCTCAGCTCAAAAGTGATTGCTGACAATTTAATTGGAATTTAAAGTGTTTTCACTGCATTAATAAATAATTAACACAGCACAGAAACAGCTTGGCTCTGCTCGAGAATTGTGAATTAGCAGATAAGCTTTCCACAAAACCAGTTTAACAAGGGCAGATGCCCCACAGAAGCTCTTCCGAGTTAGGCGTTTATGGAAGCAATTTTTGCCTGAAGTTCTGGAAGCATTTGCCAAAGTAGGACTGTATGGGTTTCACATCTTGGTTGGAGAGTTAAGCTAAATAGTTTCTAAATTTTGCTATTAAGGTGCTGCTGTAATGAAACAGTCCTTGAGTCTTCCATGCACACTTCTCGACATAATGTACACAAATTATGTTACATAGATTTTGCTGTTAATGCTTAAATACTATGAAATCTTCACCCACACAAAGGATACAAGTCTTTACTCTTCTTAATTTTTTTTTGTTATTTCAGTGATCATGGAAGCTGGAAGCTGTCGGGTAATAGAAAAACTTAATTTGTCCAAGTAATATTGGCTAGAGTATAAAACAGTACTCAAATCCATGTTTTATTGTCAAGAAAAAGTTAAGTATAGAAACATTGGTATAGTGAAATTAACTGCCACTGTTTTAGAATATTTGACACAAAATACATGTTGTGCCATACTCTACTGTGAATGCAAATGTTTACAAAGGCGTTAGTTTTCGTTAGTGAAATTTTTTAATAAAATAGACTTTGAGTATGAATTTTTGCTTTTTCCAATAACTGGAAACACATGTTAAATACGATTTGAGTTAAAGTAACACCAGGCAATGTGGCTTAGTTTGAAAGGCACTAACTGATTTTTCCTGTATTGTTGTATATAATAAAATATGGTACAAGAATAATTCCCTCAACTCCTTCAAAGTTCTCTTTGATTTGTGAAAAAAAAATCTACTCAAGACATAAAAAGTCATTTAAAATAGCATAGTTAAAATGTTAGTTATCTATTTAGTCACCATGTGTACACACATAGAGTAACTCAGGGTATGCCATTTTGGCGATCCTTTTTTAAAACATTTTACATTTCAATGCATAGTTGTCACCACTAATTATTTTAGCTTCTCTTCTGTTACTGTAATAAGAACAATGCTGTCAAGGAAAGGGTTTACTTGGCTCACAACCAACATGGAAGTAAGAGTGAGCTGGAAAGAGAACTCATAATTTTTCAGACAATGTTTATGAAAAAAAAAATCTATAATGGCTCTGGGACACTGGGTAGAAGCTGCCCTCACAGGCAACCCTTCAAGCTCCCTGGGCTTATCTGCCTCATGGCACCTGCCATGTGTTCTAAGACAGCCTTCTAATGCTAATTTCGTGTCCCGCAGGGGACACCTACTTTGAAGAGATATTTCTCAACATAAATTATTAAATTGATCTAATGCCTCACAAGTTGGCCTCACAATGGTTTCAGAACTCTGAGCTTCCCTGCCTTCTATCTTAGGAAGAACAAATGTGTTACTGCCTAAGAGGGGAAAATAAACTCTGATTTTTTTTTTAACTTTAGAAAAAGGTGGCAACAGAAATGCCCCCTTCTGTCTGTCTTGTTAGCTTATTCTCTAGCTTCTATTAGTGCTGACATAGCTTTTTGTGATTCTCAGCAGTGCCTGCTGATCCCCTTCTAGTCTTCCATTTGCTTCGGAAGATTGTTCTTATCATTGATGACCTCTTTAGTTTTGATGCTGGCACCTCTCTTACAACCCCATGTTTTAATGGTGACATGCAAGCTTAAGGGCATGCATGAAGTATATCCTGTAGAATAGTCACTATCTATAGACCTATAGATGGGGATGTGAACAGTAGCCCACTCAGGAATCATTGCCTATTTCCCGCAGAGTTTATCTGGGTCAGACAAGGCTGGCTCTTGAAGTTGCATTAGGGATTTGGGCTCTTATCCCAGGAACATCAGGAAGTCATTCAAAGAGGTTTGACAGGAAATGGCACAATCACATTTTTGTTGTGCAAAGATCGTTCTGGCTAAGACTGAAGAATGACGAGTACAGAGAAGAGCAGAGTTCTTAATGATTTTAGAAATCACCTGGGGAGACAGAAAAACAAGGCAGTCTGGTTGGTCCCTGAGGAAGTTTCTATGCTGTGGATAAACCACATTCAGCTTGACAAACTTGTGACAGCTTTAGTTTGCAATGTTAGAAGCATCTTGTGATGGGGGCTTGATGCAAAACCAACATCTGAAAGCTGAGCAAGTCATACAAGTTGCCGTCATTGCCATTGTTCAGGTGGAAATTATACGCTCAGATGAAGCAAATACCTTTTCCAATTGACAAAATGCAAGGTTAAACTGAAAGTCCCAGCTCTTCCTTCTCTGTCTTTCCTACCTCAGCACACAGCCTTTCTGCTATGAAAGCAATTAGTATGGGCTACTCTACTCTCAATTACTTTATTAGTAATTAATTAGTAATTAATTGTTATTAGGAAAGCCTAGTTTCTTCAAATAAAAGCAATATAAATATATTAGAGAGATTAATTTCTAATAGATACACTGGGCTTCCATAGTCTTATTAAGATCCCATGAGGAACTCAATGGTATTGTTGAACTCATTAAAGCTCACGTCTTTGACATTCTCACCCCTCAAAAAAAAAAAAAAAAAAACACTTCTATCATGAAAAGTTATCTTTTTCTGGAGTTATCAAAAAATGGCTGGCTTCTTAATAAAAAAGACAGTAGCTATTTTTCTAAAACATGTGATTACACAATTTTTCTTAGAATAGAAGACTTTTGAAGCCAATAATGTAATATAGATGTTTCTACACAGTCGATGGTGATGTTTTTCCATGTTAAAGTGAAAAGCAGGTGAGATGAGAATATGCCTTTCACAATCAAATATTAATTAGTCAAGGAGTCACATCACACCTGTTTCCAAAACTCACTTTAGGCTTTTCTTATTAATATGAATGTCTATGTCACGTCAATACCATGAGAGAAGTCATATAGGCTCTGAAGTCACATACAGAATTTTAATGCATTTTTAAAAAATATAACTGGGAACAAAGTTATTGAGGTACCATCAAATGACAGCCACATCTTTCAGGTTTGTTACTGGGAGGCCAGGGGAAAGTAAAGAGAAATCTTTACCATTACAAATGTCACAGATGAAAATTTCCTCAGAAGAGGTACAGGACTCTTGTCCGCTCTGCCTGGGCCCGCCATGTGCAGTGATTAAGGGAATCACACCTTATCAGTATTATCTAGATGATGTTATCGTTTCTAAAGAAATGATATTATTCTCTCTTATAGAGGGAATGATACACAGTTAATGTGCTATTAATATTTCAATTATATTTAAAAAGTGAAGCTAGGTAGCAGCAGATAATATAGGGCTTTGTTTTAACAGCATGCTTGTCAATAAGCCAAGTTTGGATTTAGCTATATACATAGATTGTATAAAAACTAATGACAACTTGGATAGGCAGGTTGGCTCACATTTGTAATTTGGATACTTGGAAAGCGGAAGCAAAAGGTTCCAATATAAAATATTTTAAAAGCCAGACTGGATGGAATCTAATCTTAAAAGTTAGATATAATTAAAGATATATGTTATATATAAAATCTGTAATATATATTTCTAATCTGAAATTACAAGAATTTTTAATCATTCTTTTGAATTCTTTATCAGGGAATTATTTCAGATCATTTTCATTTGAGTCCATTATTACAATGGTTTATAGAGAGACATATGTTGTCTTATATCTTCCTAGTTGAGATAATTTGAACTACAGAATACATTAAGAGCAGGAAACACAAGACCCAAAATACTATGAACAAACTCCACAACCCATATCCTACCAATTGTCTGTGTACCAACACTCAACTGTTATTGTTGAATGGGTACCTATCCTTAGGTCAGAGATCACAGAAACTAATGCAATTAACATGGAGGAACATCTTATATGTTTTATTCTTTTACCTACTTCTAACTTTTTAGAAAGGGAGAATTATTTTTTTCATAATATATCTTGGACCTGATTTTTGTTTCACTGATATGAGACCCCTCCCCCATATGAAACTAGAGTAATTTTGGCAACTGCCTAGGTAAGGGGATTTAAAGAACAATGAATATTATACTCTTTCTGGTAGAAGATGTTAGGAGTGTGTGTGTGTGTGTGTGTGTGTGTGTGTGTGTGTGTGTGTGTGTGTACGCACAAATGGGATTAGTCCACTCCTGCTTAGCAATGCTCTCACAGAAAACAGACCAGTGCAAACCACGTTGACTTGTTTCTTATCACCAGTGTGGCAATGCATGTGTAATTGGAGTTCTGAATTAAAGAGTAATAGATATCAAAAATATTTGCTGTTAGGTCAGAAAAAGTGGAATCAAATACTCCTTCTATCAGTGTATGGCCCCTCTGTCACTTCGGGACTTTATTTTTAGCATAACTTTTCTAAAAAAAAAAAAAGAAAAGAAAAGAAAAAAAATAAGAAGATCCAGAAAGGGAAGATGAAAACAAAACATGATAAATGAGGAGGGATGTTATGAAGCTTTGCACTGAGCATCACCAGCCTGACAAGTAGGCAGTATGAAGAATTATGTCTATTCCATATTGAATGTGAGATAGGAACGTCATATTAAGTAGAAACTTTCGTTTGGTATGTGTGCCCTAATACTTGGTATATATTGTTTCTGTATTTTCAGTTTAAAGATATATAATGTCAAAAACAAGTCTACCTGGATGTGAAGGAATTATTACTTCAAAACTTTGGTTGAATAAATGCCCAAAGCCTACTTAACCACTTTTCTCAATCATCAGCGGTGTCTCAGATGAAGTTCAGGGTTTAGAGAACATCTCCTATGGCGACACGAGAGCCAAAGCACTCTAGTGTCAGTGGAGAGCCATAGTTTAAATTGATACTATAACACACAGTCACACATGTGCAAACATCTCTGATTGAAACAGAGGTGGAATATCCCAAGGAATGGTTTCATACCTGAACATGGAGATTTCTCATATATTTACTGAGAAATGAACAGGGAATTGCACCTGTGCTATGTGTTTCTCCCTCATTAGATCTTTCTTCATCCATAGAAAACTCGCTGCTACTTACACTTTCCCTCTTGGGTAGCCTCAAGAACTTTAATGGGGTGGAATGACATTATAAGGAAGCAGTTCCTGGTCTGGTAAACAAATTGCACATACTGAACAAATTGGGGTAAACATTCCTCCAGTGGGTTGATGAGAACATTTAAAGCCACCCCAGGGTAGTGTGCTGTCTCTCTTTGTGTTTGTGTTATATGGAGGATGCTTTCAATTTGGTCTGGGACCTTGACTTCCAAGGCATGGAAGGGAAAAATTTCTCCCCTGGTATTCATCTACAAATTCAGTGCTCAGTCAATGATTTCAATGGTGATTCCAGACACCCTTCTGTAAACTGTTATGGAGCCCTGGGAAGTTAAATGCACAGCAAAAGGCTGAAGTGCCTAGGCTGACAATGTCGATTGGACTCTGGACATGGAATAACACCATTTTATTCTTTCAGGTGTTACACACCCGAAATATTTGGTCATCTCTGTAATGAGTATGTTTTCCCTGCCGCCTGTCTGGTCCTGCTGCCACGCCAGCCCCCAATAACACACAGAGACTCTGTATTTGATATAAGGCTGTTGGCCAGTTACTAGTTTCTTACTGGCTAGCTCTGTCTTAATGATTAACCCATTTTTACTAATCTAAATATTTCCATGTGGTTATCTTACTGGACAGCAAGCCAGTGTGCTGTTCTCTTTAGGCTCTCCATGCTGACTCCTCCTTACTCTTTCCTCTTTCCTCCTAGTCTCCTAGCCCCACTTATCTTGCTTTCCTATTGGCCAACAGTGCTTTATTTATTAACCAATATGAGAAATATATTTACAGAATAACATCTCCCATCACATATACAGGGGAGTCATAAAGTTGATAGCACCAGGCATCTTCTGAGCAGAATTCCATGCTTAATTTATATGGTTCCTTTGTAAGTACCATGAGGCAGGAATTACTTATATTAGTTTCATAACTATTCTTCCTTTAATTTAAATTTTTGTTCATAATATATCCTGATTATGTTTAGTTTTTTTCTATATCTGCTTCAGGTTCCTCCTCAGCTCTCCCTCCATCCTGAAGAACTCCTTTCTGTCTTTCATTAAAAAACAAACAGACTTTTAATGGATGATAATAAAATAAGATGAAGTAAGAACCAACACTTTGGAACTAGACTGAACAAACAAACAAACAAACACAAGGTATCGAGCAGAAAGCAGGTATTAGAAACATCTACCCACTCGTTTGCACACTTGAGAATCCCATAAAATAACTAAATTTTTCATAATATGTAATAAAAGTTGAATAATGAATGACTTTAATGACTTTAAAATACTCCAAAAGGGAAAAAAAGGCTAGAACACCCTTTCATTGATTTATGCTTTAGGCTAGGATTAGGCAAACCTATTCTTCCATTAGCCTTTGTGAATAAAACTTTATTGCAGTACAGTAATTCCCAACATTCCAACATGTTCTTGCACTGCAATTACAGTGGCAAGATTGAGTGAATGTGTTTGAAAAGTTAGGACTTACAGAAGTGTAGTCTTTAGAATCTGGCCAGTCATGCTGATACACACCTGCAGCCTACAAATTGCCCGCACTAAGGAGGCAGAGGCAGGAAAAGTGCATCAAATTTGAAAACAGCCTGATCTACTTAGCAACATAACAGCATCCAAGGCATGCATAGATAGATGATAGATAGATAGATAGATAGATAGATAGACAGACAGATAGATAGTTAGAGATTGATTCTATCAAAAGTATATTTTGTAATTAACTGAACATTTATAAATAATGATTATCTGTTTCTATTCTACACATATAAACATTCTAATTTATATTTGTTTAATTATTTCTTTGCAAAGGCTAGACATCTTCACATGTGTGTGTTACCACCGTGTTTCATCAGGTCTCAAAGCACAAATGAAATAAATTCTAGATATTTGTTTTTCTCTTGTGGTTGTTTTTGTGTTATAGGACACGTAAATCTAATTGAAAATTCATTTTCCTAAAAACAACATGCGTCTTCGCCATTGCCTAAGCCCTCCAGGCCTCAGCCTTGTGATCATTCCTCTCTCTCTTATGAGCGTTGACCTATGTCTAACAGCCTGTCAGCATGACCAAACAGGCAATTTTCCATCTGCAAGTGAACATTATACTCATGGCTGTCAGTGTCTTTCTCCCAAATATTTCCTTTTGTACCCACAATTTTATTCCTTAAATTCCTTTACTGCTTGTTTAAAGAGTTCAACTAACACCCCATATAAATAAGACTTTGTATTCTCATTTCTGTTGCAGTTGCTGTTTAATTCTCTCCTCAATTTTCCACCAATCAACTGGCTTCATTGTTGCCTTATTTATTGCTAATACTTCTATTTCTATGTATCACTGACTCTGATAATCTCATATCACACAGATACTCTCATATGATGGCATACAAAAAGTAACTGCCATTTTCCATCAGTTATATGGGGTTTGTTTCTAACTGTAGAATTCCCAGCATGTGTTGTTTAACATTTAATTGTGCTCACGCTTGCACTTTGTGTGCGTGTGTGTGTGTGTGTGTGTGTGTGTGTGTGTGTGTGTGTGTTTGTTATAGAATTGCTTAATACTGTTAACTTCAACTTTATTCTTGACAGGAACATATTACTTTTCAGATCTGGACAAACTGGAAAAAAGTAGAATTATAACGTTGAAAGGTTAGATTAATTTGCTCCTGTCGTTATCCGCAAAGCTTTGTATGCTACTCATGGGTAGAATTGTTAGCACAGGGATTCCTCTTGGCTTCATGTAGCTATTGGGAACCACAGCTGCAGTAATTGGCCCCCAAACAAGCCTGGATGATTTTTCTCATTGTTTCACAAACAACAACAACAGCCACCCTCAGTATGGTATGCAAATATGAATATTGGGATTCTGGTATTCTTAGGTGTTTATATCTTTAAAATTATGTTTTCACATTCTGGTTTTGGTGAACACCTTTATTGTCCTGATTATTATACAAGCTCCCTGGCTCTGGAGTATGGCTAGAGGAACTACTGGTCTTGCTTCTCTGTTC
The DNA here is from genome assembly GCA_030556225.1 of Cricetiscus sungorus. Taxonomy (NCBI): domain Eukaryota; kingdom Metazoa; phylum Chordata; class Mammalia; order Rodentia; family Cricetidae; genus Cricetiscus; species Cricetiscus sungorus. The sequence continues at coordinate 28,794,875 of JANBXA010000031.1, forward strand.
TCATCCACTCTGCTGTCAGAATGTCCCAAGTCCTCATTAACTCATATTCCACAACTGGAATCTTTCTCTCTGTTCATTCTCATGACACATTGCATTTTTAAAAGCAGGATGGTATGGAATAGAGACAAAATCTTCAGCATAAATCCTTTAAACATTTTTGTCATGAAGAAAAATTTTTTTAATTAATTGATGTTCTATTAATTAGTTTTATTTAAACATAATCCAACAATATTATGTCTGAAATGAAGGTGACCACTAATCTAAATAACTGCAATATATTATTCTATGAAAATACTGAATATGATTTTAAATGTTTGATTCTTTAAATTACTAGAATAACTTATATTAAAATATAAATAGATATAATTTGTCATATTTCAAATCAAATAGTAAACAAATAAAACAAATAAATAATATAAAAAATTGCCTTAGAACTTACAAGTTGTGCTTATGTTTTTCTTTCAAAACATTTTAGTAAAAATAATCTTGACTAATAAATTATCAGAATTATTAAGTGGGTTCCAAAACAATTTGCTCATGATGATTAAGAATATATTTAGTAAGTTTTAGCAGGAATGGTATTAGAGTCATTTTAGACCTCTTCTGTGTACCCATGATTGATTCTTTTTTCTTGTAAGAAAAACAAAATATGAAGCATTCTGAAATGTAAATGTTCAACAAAGGTCATGCTTGGAATATCGCAACATTGCAAAAAATGTGTTTATACGTGGCTTCAAACTAAGTTAAGGTCTTTGTTTAATATTATAGTGTTTTCTTACTGGATTGTTGCCTTCTAGCTCTAAATATTTATCTGTCCAGATGGTGTTTTTGCACACTTCTGATTCAGGAATTATTTGTCACCATAGTCCATAGATAACAAAGTTAAGTTTGAAAACGATGTGCTTTTCTTTCTGAATATCATATAAGGCTGTGCTGTTCATAGTCTGAATACATACTCATGTGCTTTTATAAATAAAATATAAAAATAAAGAATTACTCTACACATAAAAATTTGTTTCATGCACGAATATAAGCTTTTAGGGGTCTGCTGGAGAAATGGCTAAGTGGTTAAGCACATTGACTATTTTTCCAGAGGACCTAGGTTCAATTCCTACCACCCAGATGGTGGTTCACAATTATCTGTAACTCAAGTTCCAGGAGACCTGAAATCCTAATACATTCATACATGCAGACAAAACACCAATACAGTCATGGAGAAGGAAGATTCAGTCAGGGAAAGAATAGAGGAGAGCAAGAAAAGACATATCATAACAGAGGGAGCCATTACAGGTTTTAAGAGAAATATGACACTAGGAAAATGTCCAGAGATCTACAAGGATGACCCCAACTAACAATCTAAGCAATAGTGGAGAGGCTACCTTAAATGTCCTTCCCCTATAATGAGATTGATGACTACCTTATATGCCATCCTAGAGCATTCATCCAGTAGCAAATGGAAGCAGAAGCAGACACCCACAGCTAAACACTGAGCCACACTCCTGGAATCCAATTGCAGAGAGGAGGAGTGATGAGCAAAGGGGTCATGACCAGGCTGGAGAAACCCACAGAACCTGCTGACCTGAACAAGGGGGAGCTCATGGACCCCAGACTGACAGCTGGAAAACCAGCATAGGACTGAAAGTGAGTGTTAGTTAGGAGGCCTATACACATGGGTGGGGGGGCAGGGCTAGGCCCTGCTCCAAATGTTGTGACAGACTTTGAAGACTCCCCCTGGAAGGCCTCACCCTCCCTGGGGAGCAGAAAGGAGATGGACTGGTAATTGGTAGGGAGAAAAGGGGCGAATGGGAGGGTGTGGGAACGGGGACTGACATTTAAAACAGGCCTGTTTAAAATTTGAATTAAAAATTATCAAAAAAAGAAAACCTGCAGAATAAAAATGAATGAGTATTTATTTTTTTTAAAAAATACTCTTCCTTACTATATGTCATAAGGCTTAAATTGGAATGATTGTCTCTGAAACTCAGCAGAAATGAAGATATTCTAATGGCATAAGAGTGAATTACAGAGATTTGGTCTAGAAATTTAATTTTGAAAGCATGAAAATTGTAAATAAACGTTTCTCTGTATCATAAGCCATAATGTCTTTTGCAACTAGTTTGTGTAACATCGTGCCAACCGAAAAACATTAAGTGAAACTAGAGAGATTCCAGACAGAAAATGGGCTAAGGGGTTTCCACCAACAAAACAAAGCCCTGAGTTTCAGAATACCAAGTGCATGGTTGCCTCTTCATCCATGTTCTTAAGCATGGCACTGTCTACTGTGGTATGTGTTGGAATGGTGCACAGAGCTTAGGGACAGCAATCACTGATATAAGAATGTGAAGTGTGTCACACACCTTGTCAGCCACTGCAATGTTATATTGCCCAGTTGTGTCTCTCCTTAAAACACAGAATTAACTCTTCATGAACATAATGACAGAACAAGCAAGTGCAACGGCTGGGATAGTGCACAGAGTTACTTAGAATAAACTCCTGAAACAGTTATTTCAATACATGTAAGATTTCAGAAGTTACTTCAAAACCATTTTTCATATAATCGTCAATTCTTGCACAAATATTTGAAGTTAAAAATGTGATATTTTCACTGCTTTTCTCTTCATGGACTATATTCAGAATCACTTTCCCCAAACAAAATATAACAGTAAAACAGTAAAATTTCCAAATATCCTTCCCTTAGATGTACTTGTTAGCATAATCAGTACTTAGTATTGATCCCACATTTCCTAACAAGTCTGTTATGCTCTTTAAGGTAAGGTGCCTTCTGAATTTTCTTCATTTAAAGCATCTTCTAGAAGATGCCTGTTTTAAAGTCTATTGGCTTTAGCAACTTGGTAAGCATATCTACAAATTACTATTTTTTTTCCCCTTTCCTTACACTGTAGAGTCGGGCAATTCATTCCAGTGTTATTTCCTCTGGAAATCATTCCCAAAGCACAGAAGCTTGTTAAACCATTTTCTTCTTGTGAATCTTTTGCCTAATCAATCAAAGAAGACCGTTCACATGAATAATGCATGAGGTCCTAGATAAGACAGTGCAATGTTAATTTGTCTTTTGTTCCTTCTCAAAAGAACATGGCCTTTATTTTCCTTAATTCTATTCTAAGTAAGAAACTGGATGATTTTTTCCCCTCTTTGAGTATTCTACCTCTGCTTGTCTCAAAATGTAGACCTATGTTGGTGCAATATTTAGGAGATGAAATTCTAGAAGTAGACTGGGATAGGAGAAATTGAAAGAACCTTCTAAGGACTTTAAGTTATTCTAAAAACTTTTAAGAACAAAGTTACTCAACTTGAGGGAAAAAGGGAGTTTGTGTCTCCTTATCATGGTTGTCTTAGATGAGTTACTGTTTGGTCATATTCAAATTCTGCTTAGTACATATCTGTTTAGCTTCTTTAGCCCTTCTCATCAATTAATCATTTGAGTGTTGAATGATCATGAAAGATAGCCATTTTATACTATTGTTTTGAGAAGCTTAGACTGTAATTTCCATGTTTGGCAGATAAAGCAGAACTAGATCCAGCAACTTTAGCTTTTATAAGAAAGAACAAAGGTAGCATCACAAAAGAAACATAGATTACATCTCAATTTCCAGCTTCCTTGGGCACTATATGAGAATCCTATGCATGTCTTCAATAAAAGATGAGATTACAAATTATCCAGACTTGATTGAGAGTGAACTTCTAGCTATTATGTGCACAACTTATAATACAAACACAATACAAAGGTGATATAATCTATTATCATCTAAGGCACTGAACTATTCAGCATTAGAATCTGAGCATGGATTCACGGTTGAGGATATGCCTTGATCCCATCAGCCTGTGAGCATGTCATCACAAGACTACACTGATTATTAGTTATTAATCTAGGGGTAGATGAGTCCACTGTGAACAATGTCATTTCTGAACAGATAGCCACTGAGGAAACAAAACAAAAAGACACTAGCTAAGCATGAGCCTGAGAGTAAGCCTCAAAGCATATTCCTCTGTGTTTAATGATTTTGCTGGGTATCTGCTTTGACTTTTGTTAAAGACAAAAAGTGACTTAGAAGTATATGTCAAAGCAAGACTTTCCTATTCAAAGTAAATTTCAGTCATTGTCTCAGCACAGCAACAGAAAGAACAAAAGGGCAAGTAAGGAGAGCTAAATTTATAAATACCACACCTTCCGAATTTCTAGCTTCTGTTTTTAACTACCTCTTGGTTACTCACTTATATTAAGATACTCACATGCATACATCATAATACAACAAATAAGTCACATAAAATATAGCAACTTGGTCCTACCCCAGCCTCCACCCATGGGAGGAGCCTGCCTTTGGGTGCTCTCTCAGACTAGGGACTGTGCACTGAGTAAACTGCCCCAGAAGACCAGTTCATCCAGAATCTGCCAACATCCTAGTCCCACCTCCACCCATTGAAAGAGAAGAGCCATCTGAGTATTGGACCTGTTTGTGCCCACCAGAAGAGAACCTTGTTCCCGTACCCACCAGGAGAGGGAAAGACCCCACCAGTATGCACTGTAAGAAGGCATGCATAGACAGCAGTATAAGACACATCAACAACAGAAAAGTCAATATGATGCCACCAGAGTCTAGGGAATCCACACCAGCAAGACCTGGACATCCCAACACAGATTAAGCAGAAGAGAACATCCTTGAAAACAACTTTATGACGACGATAGAGACCTTCAAAGAGTTAATAAGACAATCCCTTAAAGAAATGGAAGAAAAAAAAAACAAAAAAATCAAGTAATCCAGGTGAGAGAATTCTCTAAATGATTGCTTCCTCATTTTCCCTTCTTGTAGAGTTACTGTTTCAAAACTGCTAAGTATCCACTCCAAAACTCTAGGAGAAAAGTCAATATATGATGGAATTCAATTTTAAACCTGAATCATGTTAATATTTATATCTAAGAGATTGTCTTTATTTCCTTCATATTTTGGCTATGGGATATAATTTCCATTTCTGAGAACTGTGCATCTTACTAGAGGTTGTGGCTGGTATAAAATGTGGGTTAGCAGAATCTTGAAATTCTGCACTGGGAATCACATCAATACCTCAGGAATGCTTATAAAATGTCATGAATGGGATTTCTTAGCTGGCTTACAGAAGAATATTTTGATTATACAGATTATGGGGAGATTTCAGAATGATCATTTATTTTATGATGTAATCTCTCACTATGTATAGAGTACTACAATGAATTATAAATTTGGTACAATTGCTTTTGAATATGGAAAGCTGTGGGAAGCTTAAATGAAAGCTGCAGGCCAAGGGCTACAATTACAGCAGATTTTATAGGAATATTTCAGACAAAATTGTAATTCTTAGCATCAAAATGATGTTTTCAGTGATTTGTTAGCTATAACTGTAAGGAACTGTGTAACAATAATGAGATGTGTGTCTTTGCAATTTTACTACTTGTTTGCTTTAATGGCATCATAGTTCATTCAGAAAACACCTGAGAGTATCTAGTTAGGAAGATATCCTGGCTGAGGAAGATTTATAACTGAGGTGATTATCTTCATGTTCAATTGTCAGAAGGACGTGGTAACACAGACAGTATGAGAAACAGAAACATGTAGAGTATTAACTTTCCCCAAATATTCTGACTGCCCAAATTTTATATTTGATCAAAGATTACATATATATACATATATATATGTATATGTATATTTATATACATTCTTTGTTCATAGAGAAAAAATATACTAAATAGGAAAACCTCCAAACATCAACATGTTAAAGTATATTAGTTATTTCTTTTAACTTACATAAATATGTATGCAAAATTGAAATATATTCTGCTCTACTTCTTTGTATGTCATTGTTCTCTGTTTAGATATTGTGAGAAAAAAATCACTTTATATAGTTAATCTCTTGGTTCTTAAATACTGAATTGGATAATACATTGTGTGGCTCATAATCATTTTGCTTTTGCTTATACAATTTGGGATCAGTTTTACTGCACAAGACAGTGTAAGGTATGTTGTTGGAGAATATGTTCCTCTTCTGAGAACTCATATGGACCATCTAGCATGGATAATGCTTCTTCAAGCATCCAGGACAAAGTTCCCACCGCTTGAGTACTCACTGAGATCTGTGTTCAAAGCCTCCAGCATTTCAGATGTGAAATAAAATCTATCCACCAAACCAGTCTGTCCCTATCTAGGATACCTTGTCAGGCTGCTGTTTCTGAGTTTACAAGCTGTGGTCTTGCCCTTTCCTACTTCGCAAAATGAAACAAAATCCAATAGACACCTCAGGACAGCTTCCTCCTTCTAGAATTTAATCTGAGAAATTTGAGCCTTATAACAAAGTGGAAATGTTTCTTGAGGCGATGAAGTCAGGTAAAACGAGAACAGACATGCTTGGGTCTTGTGAACAGCATAAGGTATTGCTTTATTGAGAGGAATGGGACAATGGGAACAAGAGACAAGAATGGAGAAATATACATATAAAACCCACCATCTTTAGTTCTTTGATTGTAATAGTGTCAGTTCTGAGATCTTATTTTCTGTGATTTTTTCTGTTCTCTGATTTCTGGGGGTTTTCACTAATGCTTTGCATAACCTATCTTTATTATTTTCTAAATTTAGATTCATCTCTCTTCAACAAAATAATTCTAATAAAGATACATTAACAGCTAATTATACAATAGAGAAGAGAAGGCAACTGACTCCAGAATGCAGCTAAGTGTATGTGGCTCAATGGTATGTGGATTTGTCTGAATGTTTTCCTTCACACAAAAGCACAGAGAAGATAATGTGCAAACGTATTTGCCCACTTTTTACATTATCTTAACACTAGACATTTTGGAACCTGTTCTGATTTCAGATGCATCCCAAAGCCAGAGTGAATTCTGGATACAATGAAGAAAAAGATCAATTTTGAACTTGGTTTTAATTTTTTTCCTGGTTTTACCCAATGTATTTCACACTATGGAAATAAAATTTGTTTTATTTAAGTTGAAGTATTTGATTTACCTCCATTCTGTGATAAGTGTTAGAATTCTGTAGATGTAAAGAAATATTTGTTAATATAACATGTTTTCTTATATTGCCTCTGATATTACTTAATCCACAATTAATATTTTATTGATACTCATACATTTATATGAATATATACATAATGCTACTAGTAGGTGTACTTATATACTATTTTAAATATTTGCTATGATTGTATAACTAGACTAAAATATAGCCTTCAACACATACCTAAAATACTATCTATATTTTTGTTTCAAATATCAGAAAATGATATAACACACAAATAATTTCTTTTAATTTATTTTCAAGAATTCTAGCATTGTCCGCTATATAAATGTATGTTCTTGCATCAAAATTTTCCAATATCATTACATCAATGTGTTTAGATAAACAGAGCTTACAACAGGTCACTTCTCTTATGCTTAGTGAAATACAAATGTACACAAAGGCGATGTTTAAGGTGTTGGATTGTGCTGTTAATCTGTTCATGCTGCAAATATAGTGTCAGCCAAGAAGAGCAAAGCAAGCTTTCACAATATCATTTATATATTCATGGATTTCTTCTTTACTAAATCCTTCCATTCATCTGTGTGCTGAATTATGTTCAACAAGATGAACAACTTTTCTCTTTTCCTAAACAATTGATACTATTAGTAATGACCTTTTCACTTGCAGCATGATTAATTTGCAATCAAAACGGGAGAAGAAAAGGAAGGAAAATACAAATTTCCCAGAGTAGACCTTCTCTTTCTTTCTTTCTTCCTTCCTTTCTTTCTTTCTTTCTTTCTTTCTTTCTTTCTTTCTTTCTTTCTTTCTTCCACTTTCTGTTTTCTTTAGTCTGTATCAATTCATCCCTTTAATTTTCCTTGTGGATCTTGTTGGCATCTGAGAAAATATTCTAGTACAAAGATCTGTATCTTCAGTGTTCCAGGTCGCAGCCCTATCATGCCACCCATGTCCTACCTACACATGAATATTTTCTTGTCTTATTTTCAAACATAGCTACTGAAAATTTTTTACAACTTCATAAAAATAAATGAGGGTATATAAATGTACATGGATGGTAGTGAAATGGTTGTTAGCAATAAAATATTCCTAGGAACCAAATGGTCAAAATGCTTCTTAAATGACAATGATAAATGTCTGGCATTGCTCAGCCACATTACACAGGTCATGGACATTTTTATACTGAACATGCCATCTTGCCATGCTATTTAAATAGGTATTGCCTGAAACACTTGGCTCAGTACTTAGAGACTGCAGTGTTCTTATGGTATATGGATCTTTATTTTTTTTAAGATTATAAGTGGAAAGACTTTATAAAGCTGTGCTATAAACATAACCAATCTGTGTTGGTATGTTCCCCTTTGCTGAGTTTGTATTCATAAAATTATCTTTCAAACTTTCTTTTTATGTGTGTGAGCAGTCATGTATGTGTAGTATGTAGCATATTCATATCAGTGTTCGGGTGTATGTGTACATGCAGAGGTAGGAGCAGAACATAGGATACCTTCTCCCATCATTCTCTGGTTTGTTGACTTCAGGTCGGATCTCTCTCAGTGAACCCTATTTAACATTTTGGGCTGTCTGGATGATGATCAATATTTTGGAATCGAGATATCTCAGTATTGTGGATAAATAAGAACCTTGGAAAACAGGCTGATGAATGTTTATTCAGGGAGAAATCACTTACAACAGAAACAGATGATTACCAGCATGTTTCTGTCCCATGAATGCTTTCGGATGCTCTTTGTCTCTGACCAGGAAGCAAGAGAGAGCTGCTGGGGTTCCCAACCCCAGACCTAGATCCCCCAGGGTATTGTCAGTACAACAGGTGCCGGCAGGATGGATATCTCACTACAATTCCCCTTTTAGTCTAAAGAAAATATTTAGGCTTGACACAAAACTATATACAAAGACAGTAAATATCAAGTATGATCTAAGAAAAGGAAAATTAAGAACATACAATCTTACAACCTACATATCCAGTCCTAGGCTGAAGGCATAACAGAGATTACTATAGAGTTGTCCCAAGCTGGAAAGCTTAAGTCTAGTGCCTAATATATTTATCTAGGAAGGGAGAACAATAATTGTGACAGTCTAATCTTCACCCTCATCAAAGACCTGAGAAGGAAGATAACAATACTAGAGTAGGCAAGAAGTGCAGAGTGGCAACTCCCAAATGGTGCAGCGAGGACAGAAACAGCAGGCTACATGGACAGTCACCTAAAGACCCACAGCAAGATTGGTGCAACCAGTTTTGGCTACGGCCTAGAGTAACTGACAGAACTCTACACTGGGGTAATAAGCAAACCCAACCAGGCATGTGTAATATGCCAGGAACTGGAGAATCGTGCTTAGATCTTCACAATTACAAACTAAGTGTTCCTATCCACTGAATCATCTCCCATGACTTCCCTTCACAAATGTCCTGAATGCTTTATTTATGAGCTTGCCTCATATTTTTCTTACCACATCCAGTGCTACTAACCACATATGCTAAACAGACCTTATTTAAAGTTAATTGCTGAGGAAAGTGTCAAGGAAATATATTTGTTGACTGATAATTCTCTCATTCCATCTTATTTTATAAGACTTTCTATAGTGCCGTGTTTTGCTGATTTTTCTGTTATGCTAAGTTGGTAAACCCAAACTTCAATACAGATATTTTGAGTTGGTTGAATCCTTTTAACCACCACTTAGATTGTTAATATTCCAAAGAACTCTTCTATTTTCACTGTTTTTATTATTGCACTTTATATACAAACACATTACTTTGTTTTGAGCAGTTTTCCCGCCAGCCTGGCCCCAGAGCTGCATCAGCTCCAAATAACACACAGAGATGATTTAATAGTTACAAAGGTGTTGGTCTGTTATTAGTGCTCCTTATTGGCTAACTCTGTCTTAAATATTAACCAATTTCTACTAATCTAAGTGTTTCCATATAGTGTTATCTTACTGGAGAGAGGGTCCAGGCCTCTTCTCTCAAATACCTACATCTTGAATTTCTCACTATATCTCCCAGAATCCTCCTTGTTTCCTAGTTCCACCTCTCTTGCCTTCCTATTTGCCAACAGTGCTTTGTTTATTAACCAATAAGAATAACATATTTATAGAATGGCATCTCCCTCTTACTAAAAGTTCACAGAAAAAGAAGAAATGAAAGTAAGATGTTGATGGCCATGGAGGAAGTAGGTTAACTGAGAAGGATATAAATAAAAGAAGGAAATAAATATGTTCACTATAGAAACTCATGAAACTGTCAACAGTTTAAAGTCTTACTGACCTCATAATATGTCCCTGTGTAAACTCAAAATTAAAATTGTTATTCACATGTCTATTCAATATGTTCTTCCTATAGTTGATATTGAATGATGGTATATATCCATACTTCTGCATCATTTTTTCCAGATTTCTGACAGAAATTTCTACTGATAGTATATATTAAATACAGAATATGTATAAATAAATTTTAAAATTCTTTTGAGTATACATTATAATAGACCCAGGTTTTAAGTATATGATTTTGCTCTTCTTCTCTTCATGTAACTACTGCTTTTCCAGTGACATTCCACACACACATTGTACTAAATGCATGTGACTGAGCAGGAAATGTACATAGAACACTCAAGTCTAAACTTCTAAATATTGTTTTACAATACAGTGATCCAAGAAGCATAACTCTAAAGTTTCATGAAGAAAAATCAGGGGAATCCTAAAGCATTGTGTATTTTCAAAAACGTTTAAAGGCAAATAGAAAGTAATATGACAAAACAACAACAAAACACTGTTGACTTAAAGATGTGAAATTTGATTTGAGAGAAAAAAAATCACAATTTGAACCAACCAAGTTTTCTAATAATTCCAGAATATTTATGTTCTCTACAACCTCAAAGCCAAAAAAAATATGGGATGCCAAATCTAAAGTTGGAAAGTTAACAATTGGTGCCCTTGAAAAAAATAGCTACAGGATACTGCTTCCTGAAATAGCACCAGTAACACAGACACTGAGATCAACAATTAACAAATGGGACCTTTTTAAACTGAGATTCTTCTGTAAGGCAAAGAACACAGTCAACAAGAGAAAACAGTAGCCCACATGGTGGGAAAAGATATTCACCAACCCTACATCTGACAGAGGGGTGATTTCCAAAGTACACAAAGAACTCAAAAAGCTAGTCACCAAATCACAAACCAATCCAATTAAAAAGTGGGGTACAGAACTAAATAAGGAATTTAAAGTGGCTGAAAGACACTTAAGAAAGTGTACATCATCCTAAACCATCTGTGAAATGCAAACTCAACAACACCAAAGACAGTTTATGCTGGAAAGGATTGGAGGGAGGGATACACTCCTCCACTGCTGATGCGAGTGCAAACTCGTACAGCCACTTTGGAAATCAGTAAGGTGGTTCATCAGGAAAATGGGAATCTGTCTACCTCAAGATCCAATAATTCCACTCTTACGTACATACCCAAAAGATGCACATTCATCCAATAAGGACATCTGGTCAACTATGTTCATAACAACATTATTTATAATAGCCAGAACCTGGAAGCAACCTAGATGCCCCTCACTAAAAAATGGATGAAGAAAATGTAGTATATTTACCCAAGGGAGCATTCCTAAGCGGGGGTTGGGGGGGGAATAAAACACTGGAATCTTGAAATTCACAGGCAAATGGATGGAATTAGATGAAACCATCCTGAGTGAAGTAACCAAGTCACAAAAATAAAAACATAGTATGTACTCACTCATATATGACATCGATTTTAGACATAGAGCAAAGGATTACCAGCCTACAATCCATACCACCAAATAAGCTAGGAAACAAGGAGTACCCCAAGAGAGACATACACGGCACCCTGAAGAAGGAGAAAGGAACAAGATCCCCTGAACAAATTTAGTATTTTGTAATTCCTATTTATCTAAGAATTTTATAAAATGTACATTAAAAATTTCAGTTACAACCTTGTTTAAACAACATATCTAATTTTGGCTCACAATTATGCCTGCGTGTTATGTAAAAAAAAAAAAACAAAAAACTGATTCTCAAATTCTGCTTACAATAAACCAAAGTACTAGTTATGTAAATAAATATATTCTTAATGTTATTCCACATGGTGAAAGGTTGAACAAAATTAAAAGTGTAATCACAAAATAACATCATTAAATTTGGTATTTGTTGTAACAGGATTATAAATTGTATAAAATTAAGATAAATTTTACTTATACTCAAAAAAGCAAAAATTTAAATACTAAAATGTATGAATTAGTGCAATATCATAGTGTATATATAGTTAATATATTTTTAGCAATTGTATACATTGGTCTGAAATGTAAGATTATGTTTTGTATCATTGTGCTGTTTCCATATTCAGAATAACTTTATGGTCATAAAACTAGACATAATACTGTAGCTTATATTGCCATCTATCTCATGTTTATGTTAAAGAAAGAACCTATTAACCTAGATGTCTAGATGGGAAACATTACCACTAATGTAAACAATAAAACAAATCTTACTATGAGAAAGGGATGATATTTTGTCACTTTGAGCACAACAATCTGAGGTCTTACAATACAGCTACTAATTTACATATTTTACATCCTTGAAATATTTCACATGCATGTTATCGTCCGAGTTTAACAGAAGAATGAGAAAGTGCCCTAATTTTAGATATTTAAGAATATCAAATAACATTGACATGAAAGTATCAAAAAACAAACAAACAACAGCTTAGACATATATAGAGGGTATTCAGGCATCTGGACTGGACTGTTCTTGGAGTTCTGACAGGATACTCCCTCAGTTGCAGCCACTTAAGAGCAACACCTGTGCATATTCACTATGTTCCCTTTTAAAAGGGCCCTGCCCACCTCCCATCCTGCTTCCTCCCTTCCCTCCTTCCCTCCTTCCTTCCTTCCTTCCTTCCTTCCTTCCTCCCTCCCTCCCTCTCTCTCTCTCTCTCTCTCTCTCTCTCTCTCTCTCTCTCTGCCTCCCTCTGTCTTCCTCCTTTCCCCCTCTCTCCCCATCTTTCCTCTCTTTTCCTCTCTTTACTTTTTCCTCTCCCTCTCCCTCTCCCTCTCCCTCTCCCTCTCCCTCTCCCTCTCCCTCTCCCTCTCCCTCTCCCTCTCCCTCTCCCTCTCCCCTCTCCCTCTCCCCCTCTCTCTCTCTCTCTCTCTCTCTCTCTCTCTCTCTCTCTCTCTCTCTCTCTCTCTTTTCTGCTGCTCCTGTCTCAGGAGCACTTTCCCCCTTTTTATGATTTCTTCCCCAAATAAAAATTGCTCTGCTTGAATCCTGTCACATGGTGTATTTTTCTTAAATTACAACAAATGCCAATTCTCTATTTTACATACAGAGCCTTCCAACTGCAAGCCCAGCTAGTCAATCCTGAGACCGACAGGGGAAGGTGAAGGATGGTGGTAGATGTGTGGAAGTCATGATCATGAACAAATACAGACCTAGGAAAGACAACATTGCCTATACATTCAATGTGGTAGAATACAAATATTTATTTAAATGTTTATTCATTTTCAGAGAAACCTCTGTTCCTTCTTCTTCTCCTCGTGCTCTGCTCTCCTACCCCACTCACATCCACTCCTCAGAGAAAGTAAAGCCTCCCATGGTGAGTCAACTAATTCTGGCATATTGAGTTGAGGCAGGACCAAGCCCCCTGTCCTGCATCGAGGTTGAGCAAGGTATAAAACCATATGAAATGGGCTCCCAAAAGCCAATTCATGCACTAGGAATAAATTCTGGCCATACTGCCAGCAGTCCCACCAAAAGATCAAGTCACATAACTGTCATCCACATTCAGGTCTAGCTCAGTTCCATGCAAGTTCCCTGGCTGTCAATCCAGGTTCCATGAGCTTCCAGTAGCTCAGCTCAGCTGTCTCTGTGGGTCTCCCCATCATGATCTTAACTTCCCTTGCTAAAATAATCCCTCATCCCTCTCTTTGACTGGATTCTAAGAGCTCAGTCCAGGGATCTCTGCATCTGCTTCCACCAGTTACTAGATGAAGGTTCAGTGATGACAATTAGGGTAGTCACTGATTAGAAGCCTGGTTCAGGCACCCTTTCCAGTATTGCTAGGAGTCTTAACTGGAGCCATCCTTGTGGATTCCTGGAAATTTTCTAGCACCAGGTTTCTCCCTAACTCTGGGGAAAGGAGGGGGAGAGGAAAAGGAAAAGGGTATGAGTATATGAGGGAACTGGATGGTTGAGTTGTGAGAGAGATGGAGAGCAAGAGTACAAAGATGAAGATTTTTAGCCATGTTAAGGCATAGGTCATAGAATAAAGTATGTCATAATCAAGTCTGCAGTGACCTCTTTCTGTGAAACCTTGGGGTTGAAATTAGTAAATGTAGTCATCCCTCGGTACCTATGGTTTTTGGTTCCATGGCACATCTTCTATCCTACGGATGCAAAGACAGGATGATTTATATCTATGTTAAGTAAAATAGCTTATCCTTGACAGAAGATTTACACATGCATACTATTGAAATCATATCTGTATTCATACACTGACTACAGTGAGTCCTGGCAAAGGTTGTCATATGGTAATATTCAGAAAGTAACTACGAGAAAATGTTGAGTATATTCAGTGCAGACACAGAAATACTTTGGACATTGTCTAGCTGTGAATAACTGAAGTCAAGGATACAGAAAAGAAGGTAGTGCCGCCTTGCTAAGGGTCAGCTGTGAGGAACAGGAAACTCTCATCTGTGAATGTGTTCTAACTACAGGTCCATGCTGTTTTTCCCAGACGAATGCACCAATACCAGTAATTTCTCCGACTTTACAGACAGTATCAAATGCTGGAGCTGTCTTACTGTCATGAGCTTCAGACACAGAAATTAGGACTCCTCTCTTTCAACACTTGGTGCTCACCATTTAAAGTTGTACCTTTAATCAGTAACTGATATATGACCTGGATCATCTTATTTGAGGCTGACTTTCAATTTGTTCACTTCTGGCCTGTTATGGGTTTCATCATGCAATGCATTCTTTATAATCACTACAATGATTTCATATATTACTAGGTGTTATCATGGACCACATCAAGGCAACAGAATGTAAGCCATCCTAAATATGAAAAGTTTTCCACAGGCTGTACATGCAGGCACACAAATTGAGTACCATTCAAAGTTAAAATTCCCTACTATTTCTCTTTTTCAAGAAAGATCTATCATTCCCTTTAATAAAAAATAAATACAATCTAAATCTTTCTTGACATTTCTAATCTAATGACGGGACAAGGAAATAAAGTGTTCTGTTTCTTGTCATTTTCTCCCAAAGGTTTTGAAATAAACTTGTTGCAAGATGACAACATAATAACGGGAAGTGTATAATGAAAACAGCAATCTGACAGGTTTGCACATACCTGTGTGGCAATGAGAAAGTAACATACACCCTGAGATGAAGGAACAACCCAAGACAAAGGTTAGAAAGGAATAATGTAGCATCCAAGTGGCCCCACAGTGAGTGAAACCCCTGGGAATGTGAACATGTGTGTATTGCTGGTGTAGAAGACCTATACTCAAAGCCAAGACACATAACACAGTGTTAGATAAAAATGAAGACATATCAGCAATACTACACTCATTGTTAGAGACATATGACAACTGGAAATTGTAATTTTAAAAGCATCATAAGAGAGAAAGGTGTCATGTGACAGAGCTTTGGCCGAGGGGATTTTTATTGGGGGAAAATGAATGGGAAAAGTGTGGAGCAGAGAGGAGGACAGCATAGGGGACAGGAATGGCAGAAGAAAAGAGGGAGGCAGAGAGGGGGTAGGGGAGGGAGACAGAAAGACAGACAGAAAAAAAAAGAGAGAAGGGAACAGACAGAGGGAAAGAGAGGAAAAGATGGGATGTGGGCAAGGCTCCTTTAAAAGGGAAGGTAGTGAATATGCACAGGTGTTGCTCTTAGTGGCTGCAGCTGAGGGTGTATCCTGTCAGAACCCCAAGGCCAGGCCAGTACAGATGCCTGAATACTAACAGAAGTTGTTTGTTTGTTTGAGGTTTATGTCTAGGCAAGAGAAGGAGAAAATAACACTTTCAGTTATAGTTTACAGGGAGAGAGAACATTGGGTATGGGGTATATAGATATTCAAAGCTAGCTTGGGCATTATATGGGGTAAATTCGGGGTTTGTTGGGTGTCAGAGATGAATGAAATATTTTCTGAGTTATAAAGGTAATGGTCCCCAGAGTTTTAAAGGAATTGTAAGAATAAATATTTAGGTATTCATGTAAATATAGGTACTACATTTCTTGATGGCCTATTGTTACACCTACTTCCTTTTTAGAAACACTCCATCCTCTCTATTTCTTCCTTCCAGATCCTTCCAAGTATTCCCTCATTCTTAACTTGATATCCTCTTTATCTTTGATTATCATGATATATGAACAAACATGCATAAATATATAAATAACAACCCAGAGGCCAGGGCCATTGTGTTGTATGTGTGTAAACCCTTTCTGGGATGACCAAGTTGTTTGCACAATCCCGGAAAAGAAAGTCAATTCTCTCTCTCTCTTTTGGTAGGGCTGGAAGCCTTAAATTTTCCACCTTCCAGGTTAGTATGTCTGTCTACCTGCTTTGTGGACTCATTCCCAGTATCGAGATAATCACTAATAATCTTAGTTGAGAGGATAGAGTAGAGACTAAACTATTTTATTTGGTCACTAAAGTACAAATCTCAAATATGAACTTAGATCAACCTCAAACCAAAGTTAGTGATCTTTATCAGTTACAGTGAAAACTAATATTTTAATAGCAAGAACTGATTTAAAAAACAACAAAACACATATTAAATTTATTTTAGGGCAGCTTTTATTTATTTTTTATTGTTTATTTATTTATTTACCTCTCTCACACAATATATCCAAAGCACAGCCACCTTCTCCTCCTCCCAGCATGCCCTATGTCCCCTCTCCTCAAGATCCACTGCTTGCTGTGGAATAATACTCATATAAACTGTAAAGATTTGTCACTCAAATTGGTTTAATAAAATGTCAATTGGTCAGGAGCCCGGCAGGAATTATAGGTGGGTTGTCCAAACTAAGGATGGTAGGTAGGAGAAGGTGGAAACACAAGATGCCGATCAGACAGGGAGAGAGCAAGAGGGGTGCTTGCTGTACTTAAATTAAGAATATGTGTTAATTTAAAATGTAACAGCTTGTTAATAATAAGCCTGAGCTACTGGTCTAACATTTATAAGTAATATTAAGCCTCTGAGTGATTTACTATTTAGAAGCAGCTACCAGGTATTTGGAACTAAGTTGCTCAGAGACAGAAAACTTCTTCCCTTTCCCTCCAGAAAATGGCAGGGTCCCAGTGATATAAAAACTGAACTCAGCATAACAAGATACAATAAGACTAGGTATATACCCTCGTATCAAGGCTGGATGAGGCAACCCAGTAGCAGAAAAGTATCCCAAATCAGGAAAAGAGTCAAGAGACATTCCCCTCCCGTTGTTAGGAATTCAACAAAATCCTCAAGCAAAATAACCATCGCATGCATGCAGAGGGCCTGCTGTAGACCCACGTAGGCTCTGTGATTGCCATTTCAGACCCCTATGAGCTGTTTACTTCATTCTGTGGGCCGTGTTCTCTTGGTGCTCTCTACTCTTCTGACTCCTACAATCCGTTCTTCCCTTCTTCTGGGGAGACTGGTTCTAGAGCTCTCCCTAACATTTGTCATTGGTTCTCTATGTCTGCTCTACCAGAGCTAGACACTGATCCATGAGTATAGCATAATATCATTAGGTATCATTTGATTGAGTTTTTTTTAAATCGATTGAATTGAATTGAAGTTTTTGTAGTTGGTTTTGCTTCTACCCTAGGTCTCTGAGCCATCCAGCGTTTCAATCCTAGCCATCTAGGCAGTATTGGGCTCCCATTTGTTGTCTGGCCTCAGGTTAGATCAGGCATCATGTACTCCCACAGGCTATGAGTCACTACTGTCCCAGCACATTTTGTAGGTAGAGTAGGATATAGAGGTCATAGTATCTGTGTCTGGGTTGGTGTCCCAATCCCATCACTGGGAGCCTAGCCTGGCTAGAGGATGGCAGCTTAAAGCTCATTGCTAGGATCAACCTCCTATGTTTCAGGAAGTTTCTTTACTACCTCTAAACACCCACCTGTTTAATTTGTCTCTCCCCACTCATTACCTTGTTTTAAGCTACCATAGTTTGTCAAGTCATAGAACATTTTACATTCTTCTGGCCTTCTAACATTTCCCCACTGCTTCTATAAGGGACACTAGTTAAGGAGATGGAGAAATGGCTCCTCTTTTGGTTGTATATAATGCTCCTGCAGAGGAATTGGATTCATTTCCCAGCAACCCAAGTCAGTTGACATATAACTGCCAACAACTCCAGGTCCAGTGCAATCAACACCTCCTGTTTCTTCTGTGACTCTGAGTACACACACACACACACACACACACACACACACACACACACACTATAAATAAAATTAATTAAGTATAATCCTAGTTATAGCCAAAAGAGATCAACAAGTAAATAAATGAAGAGTTTGGTATCAACGTCAAGAATATATACACAAACATACATAAATGCTTCCCCTGGTCCCTCCCTCCCATTCCCTCTCCTTCACAGACACACATAGATGAAAACACACAGACACACACATACATGCACAAGCATAGACACACAGATACACATAAATAACAGAGAATGTTAGATTTTTTTCATATTATATTTTATTTTCTGCTAGTCAACTTATAAATGTTAGTCTTCTTTCTTTATCTAATAAAACATGTTATTCAGCAAAGAGGGATCCAGAGAATTTGAAAGCAAAGGGGAACTGGGTAGTAAAAGTCAGTAAGGCAGAGGATTTCATGTCTTTTTATGTGATGTGAAGAACTTTCAGGCATTTTTGTTTCTTGAAACTGAAAAACTGACTGCTCAACCACATATGAGAAACCTTGATTACAACTGCCCCTTCTCCTGACAAGGTCAGGGAACATTGAAAAACTGGTAACAGGAATATAAGACAGAGGAAAGAGAGGGATGCTGACAAATACTAGAAAGTTTGACATGGCATGACTCGCTGCTACATGGTTATGGTATAAGATCCACACAAGATCAAGCTACTCAAACTTCCTTCAGGGGCTGAATAGAGTTTCTTAAGTGGAGATATTGTCAGTTAATAGCCTTAAAGAAAAAGAAAAACCATTCTTCTGTGGCTCTGCATCATTGATTCTTTCTCTGACTTGGCACCCATGAAAATGTGGGCAACACTAATAAGATTTCAGCATTTATGTGTTTGTTTATTTTAGGGACATGAAGTTGGGAGGAGAACTTATTAAGGAAGATCTGGAGGAGTGTGTATGAAGAAATAGGGAGTAGATGAGATTGTATTCCATTGGATATATTTATCAATATTCAAAATGGTTATTTTAAACTTAAAGATCAAATAATATGGTATGAATACTTAATATTCTTACTTAGAGTAAAAGCATTTAGTAGCCACTAAGGAAAAAAAAAAAAAACAAAAAACAACCAACCAAACAAAAAACATTCCTTCATTCCTTTGTTGAGCTGTAGCCCTTAATATGGTGCCTATGTTCCACTGAATGGCACAAAAAATACATTTGTATTTACATTTAAGAACAATTAAAGAAAATGTCATCAACCTCGTCATGAAAGGATATAAAGAAAGGAAAGAAAGTTTATGAATACCAGTTATATGAAGCATATAATACAAAGAAAATGTTTCAATTTTAGAGGGATACAGATTGATTCACACACACACAGTTACTAACATGTATATTCTCATTGCTTAGAAGATAAGAGCTGCAGTAACAACTTTTTCTTTGCATACTGTTTTCCAATCAGCA
This sequence comes from Cricetiscus sungorus, assembly GCA_030556225.1. Classification (NCBI taxonomy): domain Eukaryota; kingdom Metazoa; phylum Chordata; class Mammalia; order Rodentia; family Cricetidae; genus Cricetiscus; species Cricetiscus sungorus. The sequence continues at coordinate 28,814,762 of JANBXA010000031.1, forward strand.
GATAAGTATCCACGTTCATTCTTCAAAATGGCCCATGTAGTTTTTAAATTTTAACCAATCAGCATACTAATTAAAGTCTAGAAAAATACAAAGAACCTATATTTACTCTTCTCTTGCTCCATTTTTAGGACTTGTTAGCCCCAAAGATTTATAGAATTTGTATTCAGTTATAAAACATATATATTTTTTTCAAAAAATGATGTTGAACCTTCATATGTATGGTTTCTTAAATTGAATAAGTATCTTTGAACATCTTCTCTGTCTCTGAATTGAGATTAAAATGGTCTGTTTCTCCTCAGTACTTACAAGATCTTAAGTGAAGAATGTAGTTGATTTGTTAGAAGTAATCCTTTCAGTATGGCTCTGTGATAGCTTTTATTATTATTTTCATTTTATCCTTCAAGAAACTGGCCTTTAGAGAAGTTAAGTCATTTCCCCAAAGTCATCTCTTTTTTAAATGGTGAGGTCAACTTTAAATCCTATTTCATATAATTGAAGTGTAAACAAAGTTAGACATACTGCTAGCATTAGATATATAGAGATATGCCTTAATATCTCTTGATTCCTTTCCATTTTAGAGAGGTCATAACATTCTTGTTTGAGGGATGCATTCACTTTAGCTTCTGGTCATTTGAAAATATATTCCTAGTCTTACACACAAAGAAAACATTATAGCCTTTAATTCTATTCCACATATCAACTGTATTTCACAATTTCATCTAAGGATTAGGAATAGTTTTTTTTAGATAAATGTTTTAGAAAAAGTGTCACATTAGCATTTTAGGCATCTGAATGAAATGAATTATTGTTAAATGTCCTTTAAGTTATCATATCATAAAATTCAGATAACTTTTAAAATAACTTGGTGTCTGGAAGTAAGGAAACGTTGCAGTTGAGTTATGGATCATATTTGTCAGCGTGCATTTCCCTGAACATGAGAACTGTGTGTTGTCTGGTGAAAAGACACTATATTAAATGTATTTATTTGTTTAATAAATGTGTGTGTGTGTGTGTGTGTGTGTGTGTGTGTGTGTGTGTGTGTGTGTGTTGATCATGGCCATGAAGTAGGCATCAGATCCCTTGGAACTGTAGTGAAATCATTTGTGGGCTTCCTGATATGAGCACTAGAACCCAAATTATCGTCCTCCGATAGACTATTAAGAAATCTTCACTACTGAGCCATCACACGAAGCCCCTAGCCCTGAAATCCCTGCTTTTCTAACACCTATTATGCTCTAGTAAAGACACACACACACACACACACACACACACACACACACACACACACACACACACACAGGATTTTGAATAGAAGTATATGTGTAAATAGTTAAATATCGAAAGGGTTTTCTTCCCAACATTTTTTAATAATCTAGCCATGTGCAATTAAGCAAAGTTTAAAAACCTCTAATTTTATAAGGGCACTACTTTATACAGTTTTAAAAAACTACCTTAGCCTGAAGTCCTAGAATTTCTTGATTTCACTTTTCTTATCTTTAATTAAAATAAAAGTAATATTCTTTGACTATATACTAAGTGTTAATATGAAAATGAGACAAGGTCAATATTTTAAAATAGTCTTGTATTTAATGTTCATAATATAAGTCGTTATTAATTCATTGTTAATTGGCAAATAGAGTTTTGATTTATATTTGTAGTTAGAGGAATTTTCTGCTCTGAAAAATGACTTCATAACCTTTATTTCTGGGCATTAAATTTTGTGTCTCATACTTGTCATGTATTTATTCATGAATGAGTTACAGTCCTCTTTATACATTCAGAAACTTAATGTAGCTTACAATGTAAAAGGTGAGCACAGAATAACAAGAAATATTATGTGGATAAAATTCTTTAAACACACTGTCCTCCCCTTTCCCTAGGTCAATTTACTATTGTATTTGGGCAATGAATTAAGATGGTACCAACCTGGATACTGAAGAAAAATTTTGATCCAATATCCAACACAGTTTCCCATTGTTGGGAAAGAAATAAAACTGCCAATATTTGATATATAGAAAGTGCTGTATAAGCATTTATTTTAAAATGGACAAATAGTAGACCTGGAAAAATATCTACTAACACAGTTCTCTGGCCATTCAGTATAAGTTACAACATAGAATAGAACTATTTATATAAAAGTCATAGATTACATGAATTTACTATACAGACTATATGAAGTCTTCTGATTAACATTTTGTACTGTAATAATATATGACTCTAATAAAAAAGAACACAAGTCAGATACTGATATTCAGATAGAGTCTGCAATTTAAATTTTGAGTTCTATTAGCTCTATTGAAAGAATACATACTAAAATGTCAATGAATGTTCCCTCAGATGAAAAAAATATTAGCACATACATATATCATAACTTAACCTTTTTTTGCTCACTATGGATCTATTGTATAATGTGGAATATTACATGGAAATCTCAGGATTTCCTGAGCTGTTTCTCACACTGTTAGCTTGAAACTCATGAGTGTGATCTCAGAGTTTATTCTACAGAAGAGAAGGAGAAGGAGAAGGAGAGGAGGGCTGGAAGAAATTCAAGTGGAGTCAGAACACATTTACAGCACACATCTCACCACTGTAAAGAATCATCATATGGTCACACACATTGTCCCTTCACATCCTAGCAGAGAGAAATCTGATTGCAAGTTAAACAACTGTGTCATTTAGTTCATTGTCTTACTTTGAAGTTGTTAGAATTCAGTCAGTATGTAATGTTGAGGAATGAAAACTTTCTATTCATGGGATGTTACATATCAGTAAAAAGAGAAATATTTTGATTTGAAAATTGCCAAAGGGAATTGTAATATCTATTCATGTACAATGCTAGTGTTATAAAAATAATACATTAATATAAAATTACATAAAATGAGGGATAAAGTTATCTGAATAAAACAAGTAGAATACAGAATTTTAAAATGCTTGTTTTTCTATCATTGTTAACAATTCAGTAATTTATATATTTGTGATTTATAAATGTAAAATATTATAAGCATAAATTTCCTATAATTCTTCCTCATTTTTCTGGAGATAAAATTTCCTGTGTTACCAAGAGTACTGGCATAAATCTTCCTAATATTAAAGCCATATTTTTTCAATTGCAGGCTTGATCATACTTCCCTCTTTGATAAAGAAAATTTTATTATTAACTTACTAATATCATTCTTGAAATTTTAGTTCTTCTGTACCATGTTATGCCTTTTTTCATTCCTATAATTTTGTACATGGTCTGTGCCTATTCTCTCTCTGTAATCTTCTGACTTCCTTGATTTCCTCATTCTGTTCCCTAGCTCTTCACACCATGTTTCTATTATTGATGTTAAATTAGAATAAGTGATGCAATGGCTCTAAATCAATTGTGTAATGACATCATTATGTTACCACTAAGCCATGGTCTTGCTTTGTGAACATGTGCACACACACACACACACACACACACACACACACACACACAAACTATATTTTTAAACACCACATTGCATTCTCATTTTCTATTTTCTAAACATATCAATCTATAATGTCAATCCTTCACTATGAGGATATTGGTATTTCAATATCTTTAAAAGAATATATATTTATCATTTCATTACAGTAACATCATTGCAATATTATACATGAATTTTGACATGCCATGTACATCGAGAAATTTAGTGTAGAATTATATTTAGAGTTTCTGAATTTTTTAATCAGCATGGAATTCAACATAACCATATACATTAATTCAATCTTCATTGAGGGTAAATGTTTAGATGTGAACCATGTTAAAAATCTTTGATGAAAGACTATTAATTTTTCTATAAGCATCTAATATCCTATTCAACTTGGACTCTCAAATATATTTTTATGATAAATGTAGAATGTCATCTGGCAAGCCTGGATTCCCTCACATCTGTATTTGAGAGTTATTATTAAAGGATTTTAATACCACTATTGCTTAAATACACCCAGCTGAGAAGGGCATGACTTTCGTTCTTCTATAGCATGCTTTACATAATTACATTCTAGGCAATTACAATGTGAGGAGTGATTATTCTTTGATTTATCTCTCACACAGCATTATGTTGTTCATAGATAACGATGACCTTCGCATACTTGTACTTCATTTGATATGTAAGAGTTGTTATATAGCACTGACAGTGTGTTTATGAGTCAAGTTTTCTTAATTTTTCCTAATCAGACTTATGGATACAAACTACACACCAAAAGTAATCAGAAAAAAATACTGAATTTTGTCATTTTTGACTGCTGTATTTGCTTCCTTATGTGTCATCTTGGGCAAACTACTGTGAATTCCTCTCTCCTGAGGTACTGTTTATCCACTCAAAGAGCTGACTACCATGCAAACCTTCTATCCCACCATCTTGCTGTTATATGGCTTCAGGCTACAGATCACATAGGTGACATCACAGAAGGTTGCAGTGTCTTTTACTGGGTTGGCACTTATAATTTGTTGCCACAATTTGGGAAAACTATTATGACTATGCACCAGGTCTTTAAACAATCTTCTCTTTCTTGATTTAGTCTTTCAAATTTTTTATGACAGCTCAATGAAATTGTATACACTATAGAAGCAAAACGCTTAAATTCTTTTGTAAGCTCTTGACAATACTAAAATATCAACCTTGAAGCATGAAAAATCTTTCAACTCCCTGTAGAGGCAAGATAACTCTGTGTTGCTTCTGTAAAGTAAAAAATAAATAATAAAAAAATTCACGTTGAACAGATGGAATACTAGTTAATTAATAACTTGTAGACATATTAATGAACCATGTATCTATGAAGTAATTGTAAAGAGATTTTTAGATGTAAATCATGATATGAAATATGAAGAAGCTGCCCATTGCCAAAGTGTTTGCTTACTTTCAATGAAATAGATACTTAAAGAATTAGAGGCTAATAGGTATAAATTCTATAAAAAGTATACTTCAGTATCTTGCACAAAAAATAATTGCCAGGTTGTCATGAGTACTTCCACAATACCATATTGACAGTTATTTACTTTTACATAAAATTCAAAACCATTAAATAAGAGTAAACAGGCAGATTGTTATTTCAGACCAGCAGAACAAATACTTTTTAAAAAATTAATTGATATGAATCACTTTGTCCATAAATTATAATCTGTTTATGTTTTTAAAACCACACTCACATTTCCACTGCAATCGCTACATGAATAAACATGAGATCATTCTGTGTGCCAATTAATAACTAATTTTTAAAAAGCACATAGTTTTAAAGCAGTCAGTTTCAACTGAGAAATAATGAACAGCTTTTGTTTCTTAATTTTAAGTACCTCTTGACTAAGTAATTGTGAACGTTTTCAATTTCAAATTATGTAAATAAATAGATAAGGGAATTGACAGATGACTCAGCTATGTGCGTATTGTATACGCAGCACAAGGACCAGTGTTTTGAGTCCCAGCACCCATTTAAAAATTCACGTGCAGTAGTGGTGGCCTGCAATCCTACTGCACAGAGGGCTGAGACAACAGGATCGTTGGGTTGAATGGTTTACTTAAATCTGTGAGCTGTGGGCCAGTAAAAGACGCTGTCTCCAACAAGGATGATGAAGAGCTATTGAAGAGGAAAGTCATTCTAAGTTGTCCATTTCTGGCCTCTATACCATGGTCATACATGTGCAGGCACACGAACTCTCCCTGTTCCATACACATCATTATTAAGAAAATCAGAAGTCACTATAAAAGGAGATGCACGATGCCACATCGTATTATATAACCTCTAAGTTCAAAGGTGTGTACCCATGTGCTTCATCCATGAAATCTCACTAGCCTAAACAAGACCTGTGAGATGAAATCAGTGAATTGCCATGGATGAGGTGAATTGCCTAGCTAAACATTACAAAACAATGTTTTCTGAGAAAGGAAAGCTTCAAATTCCTCCAGGTTGTGTCCCTGATATAACATCCACTCTCTAGTGATCAGCACTGAACACAAGAACATAAAGGTTTGTCTACTTAAAGAAAATATTCCTCCACATGATTGCACCACTTGTCATTTTTTCTTGTGTTTATTTGATGTGTGGTAGTACTTTGTGTAAGTTGAGATGCTTAAAATACTTGAAACATTTAATTATCCATGCAATATTTACAAAAGTAATTCTCTACTGTATTCCATAGTAAAATATTATTAAGATTGGAAAAATCTTTCTACTTATATTATGGAAAATTAAAATGGTTTCTGAAGTGGGAAATTCAAATGTGGAAATTTGCTGTTATCTTAGAATTAAACCCTTAAATCAACCCATAATGCCGGAGTCAGATTTTGGGAAAGTTTTCCTTTCCTAAGCTGTCTTAGAAAAACAGAAAAACAACTTTGATAGACAGATTTTGCAAGCTGAACATATTTCTAAGGCACGCACAGCATTTAACTATACTTATTCAATATATTTAATTATTTGAGAAGTTACAATGGTATATCAGCCAGCAATCTATACTGTAAAATCAGCCTAAACTACATGACATCCAGCCCCAAACAGCCTGCATTTTAACTTTACTTTGGTGGGCTCATGTCTGTGTGCTGCTATAGGGCTCAAAGACCTACATTAACAGAACCAATATTTTAGGTATTCTCTTTTGCATCCCTAATATCATCACAGTGCCACACATCTATAAATAAGGTTTTGAGTGTATAAATTAATACAACTATAGAGTATTTAGCAATATGGGATAGCTTTTCATTGAATTTATGATAAAATTTCAAGTGTTAATATCAATAATGTAAAATGTGCTCAATGGATATAAAGAAAGAGGAGTTACTAGCCGGTAATTTTCGAGATACCTACTCTCACTAAGAGAGCAGAGGCTTGGCCTCAAAGGAAAAAGTTTTTCCCTATGTATTTGAGTAAAGTGATTGACTCATACACATTCCTCAATTTCATTTTAATGCAGCTATTTATAACTTTATTTATTTATTTTTGTGTTTGTTTGTTTGTTGTTGTTGTTGTTTGAGACAGGATCTCTCTGTGTATCTTTGGAGTGTCTCCTGGAACTCACTCTGTAGACCAGGCTGTACTTGATCTCACTAAGGTCCACCTGTTTCTGCCTCCTGAGTGCTGGGAATAAAGACATGTGTCACCGCTGCCTAGCTATGCATAAATCTTAATTTAGTCCTCTATATTGTTTACTCCTTCAATATAAAAAGAGTGTTGGTCATTAAAAATATATAGTTTGATAAAAACAATCTGGAAGGATGACCCCTAGCTAAGCAAGGGGACGTATAGCCTGAACTTGCCATCTCCTGTGACCAGTCAAAACTTTCAGTGAAGCTTTAGACACCAACCAAGCCACATAATCTTTGAAGGGTAGTCTATCCTGCCTATGGGATGTGCTGTGGCAAGGATGTCTCAGAGATTGTAGGAGTGGCCAACCCATGACTGTCCCGTCTCAGACCCAGAGGGGTCAAGAACATCACGAGAAAACTCAGATAAAATTAAACTGGGTTCATAGGAACTCACAGAGTCTGAACCTACAACCGGGGAGCCTTCATGGGACTGACCTAGGCCTTCTACATATATGTGACAGTTGTGTAACTTGATCTACATGTGTGGGACTCCTAACAGTGAGAGCAGGGCTGCCGGTAATGTTTTGCTGGCTTTGTGGGAACCTATTTCTCATAATTGGTTGCCTCATCTAGCCATAATACCAAGGTAAGTGCTTAATACTATCTCAAATTGAGATTCATGCTTTGTTCATACCATGCAAGGCCTGCTTCTTTAGGAACAGAAACAGGAGAGGAATATGTGGGGGGTTGGGAGGGAACTGGGGGTGAGAGAGACAAAAAATTAATGTTTGGATGTAAAAAAAAAATAAATTAATTCAATTAAAAATTATCAGTCAATTAAAAATTAATCAGTGTCTACAGACAGTATCTGAGGGTCAGGGTTTTTTGTTTGTTTGTTTGTTTGTTTGTTTGTTGCCTTAAATGAGTAATCATTCATTGTCCTTCTTCCATAGTAATGCTCTTTTGTAGTTGGCTCTTACCAGTCTTTTTGAGAAGACAAGTGCATTCTTGAGTAAACTACTTAAATCTTCGTGGCTAAAGTCTAGACCTGGAGAATGGAAAATCTCCCATTAGCAGCTGACTGTGACATAGTCAGGCAGATTTCTCCATATGTTCTTGAACATTAGCAAAATAGAAATTCTTAGCTAGATACGTCATATTTGCACATAACATGGAAACCTATATCAAACTCAGCCTTTGTGGCTTCCTTAAACCATGTGTATTTCTGAATTGTTTCCCTATTACCTGACATAGCATTTGTGAAGCTACATTTATCACAATCATAAGACCTTACAGAGTATATTAGTTGTCAGTTGCTAGCAGCCACCAAATGCATATTTGTTACTAAATTATGATGTGAATTGCATATCCACTGTTTACAACCAAATCCCATGAGGGAAATACTTGTATGTCTTCTCCTTTTGTCTATAGGCAGCAAGTAGCAGAAACACCATTCACAGCTTGGGTTTTAGTTATCCAAAGATAAATTGTATTTGCCTGCTATTGCCTATTTTTTTAAAAAAAACTTTTCTCTCTTCACACATCCGTAGGAAGAAGACCTGAAAGTGTCCCTACTGTTTATTAACTATAACCTAATGAAGGCAGGTGGTCACAGAGAAATAGGATGGGATAGATCCCAGCACTGTGAAAACAGTGTAATAAGATTCCTAGACAGATGCCATATCACTCTGCAGTCAAGAGCTGGTTGCCTTTGAGGTTCAGTGACATTTATGCTTCCTTGCTCCCTCCAGGTTTTGCTATGAACTCAGCTGAAACCTGGTGACATTTCCACACTAGAGCAAAGACTTCAGAGCAGGTAAGGTTTGCCCTCGCCTCCATTTATTTTAGGGTCCAAGGTGACTCTCACTTTTACTAATATATCCTTTTGGTTGCAGGGGGTACCATCTCTTATACCATAAGTACAATTTGAATTTATATTTTGTCAAACTCCAACATGTTTGGGAAAGATTCACTCACTCTTAATTTTAAAGGAGGCCTTGGTTTGGAAATGTCTTTTGTCATATTTAAGCACTTGCAAATATTTGTTTTTGTTTTGTTAGATAACCAAGTCACATTTTTTTCAATAGCTTAGTAAACCATATCTAAAATATTCAAAATTGACCTTTACTTTCTAAATTAAGTTGAACATACTTTATCAAGTTGAAAATAATAAAGGGAAACAACCAGCTTTAAGAAAACAGGGTTTACTGTTTATTTAAGAAAATGAATAATAATAGGAGTAAACTGAAGCATTTGAAAGGTTTGTATAATTTTCAGGAAAACCAAAATATCAGGCAAATTTAAATTCTAATTTAAGTTCCTTTATTTTTCAAGTGAGACTTTTTTCTCAATGATATAGGAAAAAAAACTTTTCATGATTGAAAAAATAGACCCTAGTATTGGAAAGTTGACTGTCGAAAGATGAATGAATACATTACATAACACATTGGGTTACCAGACGTTTCCCCAGCTTGAACTGTATGAGACACAGTATTGCATCACAGCCCTTTCTTAGTACACGTGTGCACTTTTATTGGGCCTTTTCAGGAAGCCTCAGCTTTTCATTGCCTTTCTAACAGGAAGCATTTAACCTGAATTGGTGCTGAACAAAACACCATGCAGAATGCCTTTCAAGAAAAATCTCTAGAAACTTATTTACACAGTAGTTGACCACTGCCGCCTTCCCTTTTGCAGAGGCTACCTGGTTTATTTGTCTCCGTTGAATATACTTGGGCAAGCAAGACAGCACAGCAGGTTTGCTTTGCAAGGAGACAATCTACTGCTGTCCACATGAGCCTAACAATGTGTACACACACTCAACAACTTCATCTCATACATAAATACATTTGCACACACACATGCATGCACACACACACGTACAAATAAAAAACATCAAATAATTCAGTGACATTTTCTCTGTAGAAAAATGCCATGACTTATGACAAATGAAAAATTGTACATAAATGTTGTAGCATCTTGTAATGTTCTAAGACTTTTGTCCTAAAATGCCAAATGATTTCCTAGATTTCTATTTCCCTACTTACCTATTTTTTAGATCAGGAGAAAATGTAATAAAGTGGTTGTGCAGTGAATTTTTTTTCTTATGCTCTCCTTCTCTTACTTAGTGAGCTACTTTGTTCATAATTTTTGTTGTTTATTTTTCTTTAAGAAATTAATCATGGGGGATATATATTGAGGTATATAAAGTTTAAATGAAAATTAATCTTTCTAGGATCATTTGAAATGATTCAGTGATCTAATAGAGAGTTTTATTCTACTGATGCATGTGTGATTTGAAAGATAATTACACAAGATTAAACTCTCCTCCTCAGCCAATCAGGAAAGAGATCCTATTCATTTTTATGACCAATAAACTTGGTGGATGAGAAATTGTGCTATTAATCTCAAGTACAATGACAGAAATAAAATATTATGAATATTTTTCCTTGTGGTACATGAGAAAAAAATATGGTCTCTATTTACAAGAATCATTAAAACGCTGTATTCATTATTCATGGAGTAGAGACAGAAGAATAAAGCAGCAAAATGATGAAAGCAATAAGGACAGTACAAAAAGAGAGGCATTGCGAATCACATTTATCTAAAAGATGAATTGATGCTGGTCTATTTTCGAGAAGGGAAAGATGCTGCAGTCCACATATTGAATACATTTGCACTTTCTGGAAGATTGCTTGTTGTTGTTATAGCAACTTATGGGGAATTTGATTTGCAAAAGTAGTTAGTCCAAACAAACTTCCATTGTAAACTTATGTAGCATCTTGAGGTCTGACGTCATCATAAATGAATCCTGTAGAATCCTGTATCTTCCGCTGCACACAAGCACCAAGCTGGAACAAACCTGTAGAAAGTTCCCTTCTGTGTGGACAGGGAACAAGACTTAGAGGACACACAGAAATAGCAGTCACAGACAAAGTCAGCTCGCTTTTCACCCTCCCAAAATACAAGCGGACTGTGTCTCAGAATAAACATATCTGAGAGTAAATGTCCGGCATCGGGTCACCTGTAATTAAAGTGGAGCTCATTTTATATTTTTTTATTTCACAAACAACTGGGTTGTGACTGTCACATTAAAAAAAAATAATAATAAACACGTTTTAGACACCTTCCCTCTGGTGCCGTTCCTGGCTAGCCAGCAGACCAAATCATTGGTGTGACTAATACTTCTGGTGTGTATGGCTATCCTTGGCTCCCTGCCCCCTTGGTGGTTATTTACCTTTCTACTGATTTTTAGCTCAGGTACTCAGCGAAACTAACTTTTAAAATATTTATTTTTATTTTATATTTTGCAGTGCTTTGTCAGCATGCATGCACGTGTCTTGTGCCTTCCTGAAGCCAGTAGAGGGAGTCAGAGCTCCTGGTTATGCATTTAAAGATGGTTGTGCCCTACCGTTTGTGTCCTGGAACCAAACCCTGGTCTTCTGTAAGACCAGCAAGTGCTCTTAACTGATGAGTCACCTTTCTAGACTTCAAAGTGTTTTTTTAAATAATGCAAACTAAATTTTTCTGTTACCAAAAATAAAAATGTATTGGCATTTATATAATAAGCAGAGAATGAAACATAATTTAGGATCAAAACCTTCATATTCAATCAATAAAATATTGTTGTATATCTTCTGTATAATCTCTGATTTTGCCTCTCTTTTCTCTGTATTTTGCAACACATCTATCTCTCTGATGTTCTACACATCAATGTTATTTTTTTATGTAAAACTAGATTCATTCTTTAGATGGTTTTTGGACTAAGTTTTTTCAATAATTCATGTAAATAACAATAGAATATCTCAATGTATAAACTACTTTTGTTAAAATGTAGCAGGTTTTATAACAATGGAACATTTCTAACATGTGAAATGAAAAGGAGAGGCATTTAACCTACCACAATAATACTAAATATATCAATGGATGCTATCATATATGTCAATCTTATCATCACTCCTCATCCTATTGCTAGTTGTAACTCTGACTTGATTGCTGTTTTGAATTTCATCAAGTGATTATGTCAGTTTTCCTGTCTCACCATCCTCCACTGTCCAACTTTACAATACAATGGGCATATTCCACTATACCATGCTTCTCCTAACATTAGTTCTTGTTGTCTTCATTTTTGTCATCCCTCAACACAGCACAGTAGAAAAGAATTCCTGTGTTAGATAACATTACTAAATACAGTGAGTTTGAGACAGATGAGGATGCTGTTAGGATAGAGAAACAGAGCACAGGGGGAATCATGGTTGAGATTAGATTTGCACTGGAGGACGGGGTTAAAACTAATCCCACTTACAATATCAGTCTTACAGCCAATAAGCTAAGATTGTATGCAAAGGACAGGAAAGGATTACAAAGTATTGACGAATCAAGGGAAACTTAATATTATCAAGTGTCTTAGAGTGTTTCTATCCAGGCAGAGACTAAATATAGTATATTTTAAGTATCTGCCTAACGGTGATGTGACAGAATAGATTATTTTTAAGAGCTATGGGCTTTAGACTAACAGTATGATGTGGCTGCAGTTTTCCTGCTTTGTGGTGAGGACAGGAACAGCTGAGTGCCTATCAAACTGGCTATCACCAGAGCAAAGGCATTGGAAATACTGGCCATATCCCAAGGATCTGGCAGATACACAGAATATTTTACTAAGTTGGTTATGGTGAAGCAAATACCCAGTTCCTTCATTTTCTAAGTTGAATAATTATCCTCAAGTATCTATGACTTGTAGGATTGCATTTTACGCTTAGAACATGGCATCATGTTGTCTGTAGCTATTTGGCAGGGCACTTACCACTCTTAAATGCCATCCTAGAGCCTTTATTCAATAGCTGATGGAAGCAGAAGCAGACACCCAGAGTTAAGCACTAAGAATGACTCCTGAAATCCAGTTGTAGAAATGGAGGAGTGATGAGCAACAGGGTCAAGACCATGCTGGGGAGACCCACAAAGACTGCTGACCTGAGCAACTGGAACTCACAGACCCCAGCCTGACAGCTGGGGAACCAGCATAGGACTGAAACAGGCCCCCTGAACATGGGTGTCAGTTAGGAGGCTAGGGCAGTCTATAGGATCTTTGGCAGCAGAAACAGTATCTGTCTGTAGTACATGAAGGGACATTGGGAGCCCATTCCCCTTGTAGGGATACTCTCTCAGCCTAGATACAAAGGGGAGGGCCTAGGCCCTGACCCAAATGAGGTGACAGACTTTGATGAACCTACATGCAAGGCTTCACACTTCCAGGGGATTTTTGGGGGGGTAGGATGAGGGGATCGCTTGTGGACATGAGAGGATGGGAGAGAGAAGGAACTGTGATTGATATGTAAAATAAGATTGTTTATCATTTAGATAAACCTTTATATAAAAAAGAATGCTAAAGAAAGAATACACATAAGAAAAATAAATTTATGTGCTAAGCTAAAAAAAAAAAATCCCTTATCAACTTCTGTTCATTTTCCAGTATGATGATGAAGATGATGATGATTTTGGTTTTTTCAAATCAGGGTTCTCTAAGTAGAGAACTATGTAACCCTGGCTGTCCTGTAGCTTGCTCTGCAAACCAGGCAGGCTTGGAGCTCAAGATCTTCCTTCATCAGCTGCCTGAGTACTGGGATTAAAGGCATGTGCTGCCACCAGCCAGCTATACCTAGATATTTGTAAATATTATTTGATAAAGTTTCTCAAATGAGTTTTCCTCCAAACATTATTTGTGAGTGGCATATTATATTATTTGCGCATGCTATTGCTGCTGATTGTATATAAAAGCATTATAAAATGTTGAAACATTATTAGTAGGTAGCTGAAAATGTACAGGTTTTAAAGAGCCCACTTAAACCTATTTTCCACATACAGGTTTGTCTACATTTCATTTTATTCTAAGTAGAATATAAGAAGAATCTAATGTAATTCCTTTTACTTTTTCTCTTTTCTCTCTTCCTTTTGTTTTTTTAAAGCCAGATTGCAGTTCAGTGGTTAACCACCAGTACACAGGCCTTCAGTACAATGACTGTGTGAATACAGTATTACCTGTGTGTGTTTGTGTGTGTGTGTGTGTGTGTGTGTGTGTGTGTGTGTGTGTGTGTGTGTGTGTTATTCTACAAACCCTTCTCATTGAACTGCATCCATTACAGATTATTTCTCTTCCAGTCATGAGGAAAATACATGATGACCAAAATGATATTCTTAATAATTGTCTCAAACTTAAGAGGAAAAAAAAAATGTTTCCTAGATCTAAATAATTGTTCCTAAATAACACTATAATATAATGCAAATATGGCTAAATTAGCATGTGATGACTGTAGTGTATTGAACTGTTAATCATTCTTTTTTTAAATATAACCAGCTGTATATTTCTCGGTGCTCCAAAGCCCATTTTTGACATGTGGGCAGCCTCTCCTGAGTCTGTGTTGGTAACTGACTATATGGATGAATCTCCCTACCACTCTGAGCTTGCCATAACCACAATGTTGGAATAATTTCCAATCAGGGAGGAATATGAGGACCCCAAATAAAATCAAGCTCAAAATTATACTTTTATCCAAGTAAATGCTTCCAGAGGATAATGCAATTTGTGGGAATGTTTATTATTTTCTGGCTATTGATACTGACGGAGAGAGTATGCTTTTTAAATGCTTAGCAGATGTTCAATAGGTTTACCACTACCATTACCCACATGCTGTGATAAATTAAGTAAATCATGATTGGCATTAATAAATATATAGATATAGATATAGATATAGATATAGATATAGATATAGATATAGATATAGATATAGATATAGATATAGATATATATATAGATATAGATATAGATACCTGCTACCCTTTATATCATTCTTACTTGGGAATACTGTCTTAAAGTTAAGAGGTAGGAATTCAGGATGGATTTTTATATTGTTTTCTTTAATTGTTACTTTTCTTATTTTACATTTCAATACCAGTTTCCTCTCCCTCCCATCCTCCCATGCTCCCCAAGACCACCCCCTCCTGTCCCATTCCCCACCCCACCCCAATCCACAGGGAGGGTGAGACCTTCCAGGATAGGTCACCTAAATCTGTTAAGTCATTTGGGGTAGGGCCTAGACCCTCCCTCCTGTCTCTAGGTTAAGGGAGTATCCCTCCATGAGGAATGTGCTCCTGAAGTTCAGGATAGATTTTTTAATGAGAATATTTTAACATGAAAGGTTATTTTTTTAATTTCTTAGACCATTGTAAACACATTTTAATTTTAATAAAAGTGGAAAGAACAAATATATATCACCAATATTTGATCTGTATTTATTTCCACACCTGGGAAGATGATCTGCTGAAATTTTATTCTGATTTGTAGCTAGATTGCGTATCTGAGTTTCTTCTGGATGTTATCACTGGAGGTGAGAAAGAAGATTAAGTTATTCCTCCTCATTCATTCAGTCCAACCACACACAATAATGATGTAATCGCTTTTCCCTCTTTATTCTCCATAAAGTTAGTGAATAGAATTTCATGACTTTTGTACAGCTCAAAATTGTTTCATTTTCTCTTGAGCTATTACATCTCTTCCAAGAAAAAGCACAAACTCAGCTCTCCTGATTCCTTCATCCTAATTAATCCTAAACAAAATGAGTCAGATCGTGAGTGTACTGATTATTATTTGGATGACTCAAGCCTATGCAGTCCAATTGTGTCCTGGTATAGATGGCTCTTCACATACCAACTGGATTTAATGCTCATTCCCCTGATTCTATTTTTGGGAGAAGTCAATGTGTACATGGCTCCAAGGCAGTGTATGTGGTTATGTTGGAATGGAGTTAGTTAATATATAGTAAATGGTAATCCTAAATCCTGATGTGCAGTGAGGAGTGTGTAGACATTGATAGTAATTATAAATTCTATTGTGCTCATCATTTTGTGAAAGCACTCTATTGTGGTTGGTATACAAGCTGAAATTTCGTAGCAGCCCATATATTTAAGATTCTGTCTTCCATGGTTATCTAATTAGGGGTGCCATGCATTTTACTTTAGGAGACTGGGACTTGTGAGATGTTTTTATTCTATAGGCATCTACTAATGAGAGTGATATGGGCCTTGCCTATCTCTCAGATGTTGAACTTTGTGCTTCCTACATGTTCTCCAAGTGGTATTGTGCCATCACTACTCATTCTCAACACCAGTGAACACAGTGGGGAAAATAAGTCTTTGTAATGATTAAGTAACTTATGATGGTTATTTCCATATTGCAATAAAAATTAACTAGTACATATATGAATATACAATGTACCCAAATACACAGACATGTGTTTTAGAAAAGTATCTGTTTAGGGTTTTCTGTTATAACCTTTATTATTTATTCCTTCCAAGTGGAAAGCTGTTGTTTTAACATATCTGACTATACAAACTATAATAGACATTCCAAATTTAGCTCTAGAATTCCATATCTTGTGTTCTCTGATAACATTTCTCAACTTTATTTCATCATTAAATTGTACTGCTACAATCCTTACATAAATTTACTGAAAACTAATAAATGTATTTTGTTATTTTGAGATCTAGTAGATATCTGGGGAATTGTATTTGTGTTGTCACCTAAGTATTTGTAGTGGCTCATAGTTCAGGTAAGAATAAATGACTTGACACCATTTTCTTTCTTTCTTATTTTTTCATCATTTTCTTTTTTTAAACGTATGTCAAAAATATTATGGGGCCTCTTACATTGGAACCAGAATCTATGCCTAATGCACAAATGGTCTTTAGCAGCCCATTCTCTATGGAGAGATACTCTCTCAGCCTAGATACAAAGGGGAGGGCCTAGGTCCTGCCTGAAATGATGTGTCATACTTTGATGATCTCCCATGGGAGTCCTCACCATCTTTGGGTAGTGGATGACGAGTGGAAGGGGAGATTGGTGGAGGACATGTGAGGAAAGGAGAAAGAGGGAACTAGGGACTTGGATTGGTATGTAAAATGAGATTGTTTTTAATCGAAATGAAAGCTAATTTTAAAATATTATGTTGTATGCCAAGAGTAGGGCATACAACTGTAATTCTAACATTTAAGAGGTTGAGACAGGAGGAATGCAAATAACATACTAACCTGAGATAGAAAATGATACAATGTATCTAAAATCTCAACACCACAGCCATCACCATCATAATCATAATGTATGTGTACACTAATTGTCAATTAAAAGAGCCAAGAGTGAAACACCACCTGAGTTTTATCTCTACTGCTCTCATGCTATAAGAAATTTTATCTTCCCTTTTTCCTCTTCCATTTTCCTGATTATAAAAAAAGCTATTGAGACATGGTTACTTGGCTTATACCAGAGTATGCACTGTAGATATAAATTATGCAAACTTTGCTGTCTCGTTCTTAAATACAATGGAAATTTAATTTTCACATCCTTAGAATTGAATTGAGGAAAACAATTATACTTCTACCCAAATGTAGTTATTATATGATATGTCAGGAAATAAAACAGTCCTGGGCAGACATTAAGTTTTCTGAAGCCTAATAAAATTTGATATTCTGAAATGAATATTAGATTAAATATGCTCCCAGAGCATTCAGCTGTATTGAATTTTAGTTGTGGGGTATTATGCTATATATTGAGCATTTTCAGTGCATGAGAGTTTGACACTGTATTCGTGTTTTTAACCTATGGGATACAGGATGATTTACCCAACTGGTAATACACATTTGGAAAAAATACAGTCACAAAAATATTTGACTAATGAAATTTTGTTTTCATAATTCTTTTTATTCCAATTCTACATATGGAATTGGAACCTCTATTATTTATTCCTTCCAAGTAGAAAGCTGTTATTTTAACATATCTGCTACCTTAAATGCCATTTCTCGATAATGACATCAATGACAAACTTACAAGCCATCCTAGAGCCTTCATCCATTAGCTGATGGAAGCAGAAACAGACACCAACAGCTAAACACTGAGCAGAACTCCTGGAATCCAGTTGCAGAGGGGGAGGGGTGATGGGCAAAGGAGTCAAGACCAGGCTGGAGAGACCCAGAGAAACAGCTGATCTGAACAAGGGGAGTTTATGGAGCCCAGACTGATATACCTGGGAAACTAGCAAGGTCCGACCCAGACCCTCTGAACTTGGGTGTTAGTTAGGAGAACTGGGCAGTCTATGGGGCCTTGGTAGTGGATCAGTATTTATACCTACTATACGTCTTATATACCCATTTAGTGTTAAAGTCAATATTCAATTGCTGGGGATTTTTGTCTTGAAAAGGCTGGCATTTCTTAAGAATTACTAAGGAAATAAATGACAATTAAGACATCATTTAAAGAGTCAAGAGTGTGATCTGCAAGGTGTACTGGCACTAACTCATTGACTGCCTAATTGACAGCAAGCTTTGAGGATTTGGGAGACCTGAGATCTCTGCACAGGTCAGCCACTAATTAGGCATCATCACCTTGAGACATAGTTTGTGTCTTCTGGGATTTCACTTCTTCACGTGTTAAAATTAGGAGGCTGTACTAGATGATCATACCATATCTAACATTCTACATACTACGGTCATTAGAAACTGCTGTTCTTATCTTTATAACCTCTTTTGTAAAAGTAATGTCCATATACTAGGCTGGCAGTATCAGCCAGGATCCAAAAGTGCATTAGCAAATGCCAAGTCATTAACTCTGACATTATTGGTCACAGTATGGTAAAACACTTTTGGAAAGATGTTTTCAGTATTTCGAGGACAGGAAAAGAAAAAAAAATCTACACCATAAATTAGTCAAGTTCATGACTCCACACTCATTTTATTTGCCTGAGTATTTGTAAAGTTCTTATGGCCCATTCCAGTAAAAGTTGGCAAGTTTGCTTTCTAATCCTCAGGCTCCTTTCCAAATCTGCCTCAGCATAATCACATCAGTTTAATTCTTACAGAGCTGCGAATGCTGTCATCAATTCTTCAGATGAATGGGAGCTTAGTGAAAGGTTACCCCAGTGCATTCATCTCTAGTGGATGCTTCCTTTCATGGTGCTAGAAGGATTGTTTTCATTTGTTCATAATGTTCCAGTTGTTGAGTTCTGGAGGCAAATCGTTTGTAGAGATTAAGGCATGTGTAAATTGTGTTGCATCTCAATACTACAGGAAAAGTCACAGATTAAGCTGTTCTTAGAGAGGGTTCCATCACTACTTCACATATCTCATATTCTGTAGCTCTCTGACTTCTCCTAAGTAAATGGTGTTCCATGTGTACCTCCAGGTACATGGCTTCTTCATTGAGTCAACTAAGGTTAAGCTGTTGAACAAACTCAGTTTCATGAGTAAGATATTTTCTTATAATCAGGAGGTAGGATAAAGAGGATGTCTGGCTGTTTTCATTCACAGGCTATGATTCAAAAGGGAGATGAGGAAATGCATGCCCAGAGTGTAGCTGTGTTAGGATCCCCTAACTTTAGGTCAATGCCTTGATCTTATATATTGCCTACACTATGTGTTTGACAAAAGAACTCACCTATATGACCTGCATAACAGTGTGCCTAGTATACGGTGACATTTACTGCACACATTAATGTTTTCTTTTGTTTTTTATCAATCTTAGTACCCTACCAGTGACAAGGACCAGAACATTATTTTCATTATTTTTTACAAAGACTAATTTATTCTTTTTCAAAATCAATTGATGACTATATAGGTGTGTATGGATTTGATTCTTTTTTGTTGTTTGTTTTATTTTTTCTAATTTTACATATTGATCCCAGTTCCATCTCCCTCCCACCCTCCCTTTCCTCTTCCCATGCCCCCCGAGCCCTCACCCACCCCCTTCCCACTCCACTAGTGTGATGCCTTCCTGGAGGGATCATCTAAATCTGTCAAGTCATTTGGAGTAGGGACTAGCCCTCCCTCCTGCCTCTAGGTTAAGGGAGTATCCCTCCATGGGGAATGTGCTCCCAAAGATCTTTTGTTTACCAGGGATACATCCTGGTTCCACTGTCAGAGGCCCCTTACTGCCCAGGACTTCTAACTGAGACCCATGTTCAGGGGGTCTGAGTCAGTCCAATTCTGGTTTCCCAGATATCAGTCTGGGGGCCCATTAGTTCCTCCTTGTTCAGATCAGCTGTCTCTGAGGGTTTTTGTAGCCTGGTCTTGACTCCTTTTCTTTTTCTTTTTCATTTTAATTAATAATATAATTTAAAAATTTTACATGTAGATCCCAGTTTCCTCTCCCTTCCTCCCTCCAACCCTCCCTCCCTCTTACCCTCTTTCCCCTGTGACATGTACCCTGGCCACCCTCCCCTCACATCCCCCCCACCCCCATTCCACTTGTAGGGCCATGCTAAACCCTCCCTCTCTGCATCTGGATTCCTTCAGGCTCAGTGTTCAGCTGTGGGTGTCTACAACTGTTTCCATCAGCTACTAGATGAGGGCTCTATTGATTCTAACTATTAATAAAGTGTTATATAATTTTTCTCCACCTTAAATTTTCCCTAAATATGTGAAGATAATAACAGCAGCATGTTCATAGGATTATAAATAAATGAGGCAATGAATATAAAGGGCAGAAATATAAGCCAACCTGGTTGTTTGATATAATTGATATAATCGAAGCTTGTCAAGGTCATTATTGTTCAAATACACTTTAACTCTGTTCTGTTTATAATTGGGGAGGATTGATTGGGGTTGCTCTCTGATTCAACACAAAAAGCACAATAGGTTAAGTTTATGCATGCTTTTAAATAGATCAGGGGGCATGGAAGTTAAAAATAAAAGGCCCTAAAAACCAAATTAGAGCCTAATACCAATGCTGATTTCTTTGTAGGGAAACCATAAGCAGGATGGAACTGTGGAAGCATAGGGCCAGGTTTTATGACCTTTAGAAGGACACCACAGTAACACTTCTGAAGCTTTATTCTTGTGTTTTTATGGATGACTCATCACAGTCTAGATTTTCGGTGTAACAGTTGATGATACAGACCAAGCATATATAAAACAAGTTTATTACAAGTCTCATTTTCTATAATGAAATTTATTTGAACTTTTCAGCTATAGGATGGCAATGTCTGGCACTTTGTGATTTCCTGTGTTTATATCTGAGTAGGAGGAAGCCTCTGTACTTTGCTTTGAGCATATATATATATATATATATATATATATATATATATATATATGTATGTATGTATGTATGTATGTATGTATATATATATATATATATATATATGAACAGGTTTTCTGTTGAGTCTGTGACAAGGCCTCCTATGAGAGAAGAGCAGCGGAGAGTGGGTCTCTGGGGTCAGACTGAGCCTTGGCTTTGAGACCAGGCTGGGGCTAGTCCCATGGGAAAAGAGCTGAACTAACCATCCTTTAGCCTTTGAAATATTGACTTCAAGGCTTTCAATGGTACAGGAACATGCTTTTCTAGTACATGTTTCTAAGTTTCTAAAATAACTGTGTCTATAAAGATCTTGTCAAGATACAAAACATTTAGAAAGAGTTTCTTCGAACTACTCCAAACTTTGGTAAGTTTTGCAATATAATTTCTGTGCTTTAAAACATTCTATTATTTAAAGTTGGCCATTGACACCAATGAAGCAGGTGGTCAAGCACTGCTTAAACTCAGAATGGCTCCAAGCTCCTTAGTTTCCTTTCTTTGGGCTCCCTAGCCACAGAAGGCAACTTCGTTGCCTGTGTGATGGCTCTGAGAAGCTAGGGAATTGTTACTAAAAGTAGCAGTTCCCAAATAAACAAGTCCAGACTAATAGACGTTGATATACCTATGCCCAGGTGCTTGCTGTCCTGTGGGAGAGAGCTGAGACACGCCCCTGACTTGCAGACAGGAACCCAGTGGGAATGAGCACCAGGTGGCTGCAGAATGGTGTAAGGCACATTTACCTATGGCTCAACAATCAATATCCCTTTTGGGTTTCCTCCTGCTTCTAAGTCCTTGCACTGTAACCCTTTGTTGGGGGTCTATCTTTTAGAGAACTCTATCAAACCCAGTACTCATTTATCAAACATTGAAATCTAATTTATTAAAAACAAATGGAAAACTAAAGAGAGAAAACAGGGAAAGAATTTCACAAAGGTTGGCTCACAGATTCCTCTGGCCTTTCTCACTTGAGTGTGACAATTTCAGCAAGCATTCATCCAATACCTTCTGCATGCAACACATTTCCCCTGATAGCTAATTAGGAACAAAATAAAGCCAGACACTTATGCAACTTTCACAAAGTCTCCCAAATGGAAGTAAACACTGTCCATCCTCACAACTAGAATTGCTTTTGTCCCAGGATGACATTGGTCTTGATCAGTTTCATAAAATAGTGATTTACTTTCAAAATCACTTATCTCGTGATGAGGTTAAATTGTGTAATGATTTTCAGCTTAATACTCTTTTGAATTATCTTGGATTAACCCTGAGAACATGTATAGGTTAAATTTATTTTTGAAAGAATATTAAGACAGGAGGAGGCTTATGGAACTCAGCATGCTCATTGTATAGAAAGGGATGCATAATTTGTAGAATGATGATTGCTTTCTGATTGTGATAATAACTTTCAGGGGGAAGGAACTATTAAATGAAGAAGTATTTTTGTATGAGTTTTGTATTCACATAGGTTCACAATTGTACCATTTGATAGAGATGCTATGGCTTTTTTTTTTATAACTCATTCAACCTCACTGCCAAAATTTAGGCATGCATTTCAAGTTTATAAGCCAAGAGATCTATGCATTTATGGCCAGAAATCGGCTCTCTGTGGGCATAATATTTATGCCTCTGTGACATGCATGATTTGACTTGATGTCAGCTTAACCGAAATGTGATGGCTTGACATTATCAAATGGAGCAGATTTTCTGTAACCTTAAGCTGAACATTCTTGTGTATGCAAAAACGGAGTGGTACATGGGAGGTGCAAAAATCAGCAGATGCTTCCATGCAGGGTTAGTCCAACCCTATCATTAAAACCCATCTGAGCAGAGCAGATATGTAAGAGTGTAGAGGATAATTATTTTTGTTCATACTTAATTTCATTTTCTAGTAATATTGTTTCTTTAAAGTTATTGGGTCAAGGCAATATTGCCTGTTACTTGAAGGAGTAATTTTACCCAAAGCATGGTGAATGATAAAACTATAACAGGTAACTGAAAGTAAAACAAGAAAACAAAAAACAAGATTTTACTACACTTTTGTTAAACTGTTATAAATTGAAAGGCAGGATATAATAACAAATTTAATTATTAATTACAGGACTGAGGGGCATTGGAATCAGTATAATAGTAATGATTATCCCTAATACATGTCTTTGCATGATTTCAATATCATTTTTGAAGGGCTGTATCATAGTTAATCTGCATTAGTATAATAAATATTTATTGAATGTCTTCAGTTGATCACACAGCATAATATGACTGCATTTGAAAGAAAAACATGATAAACTCAGGATTTCCCTTCTGGAACAAACAACCAGTCCTGTAAATTCAAACCATGCTAGTAATAAGTTCAATAATGGTAAAGCACGGGGGTTTTGCCTAATGAGCTGCTCAGAACTCCACACTGAATGCCTAGTGCAATGCGGTTACTTTGTATTTAAACCACCAAAAGTCCTAAACATACTCAGAGCATCCATCTTTCTTGTTAGTATTTATCTTAAAATCAGCTAATATGGCCTGGGAAATAGGGTATTTAGAGTTAGCACTGTTAGGGTCCATGAATCAAGGAACACTATCACAAAAGAGCAGGTTTGAGCAAGCCAAAAATTAATTTAGAAAAAAAAACTAGTATTAGGAAAGCATCCGGTTTTTGCTTTAAACCACATCTCTGAAACAGAGGCAACAGCAAGTTTTAAAGGGAAAAACTACAGAGACAGCTCCAGGGTCCCATTCAATCATGATGCTATACAGGAAGAAGTGGTTGGGGACTCTCCATGGTGACACAATTTCAGCCTGTCAGGGAGTTATGTGGTTTGGAGTTTTGGACCAGCTCTGATCCAATCAATCAGACTGAGATGGAACACTTCGGTTTACACCTGTGTAAAAGGTTTGGGGGGCTGCAGCCTAGTCTCAGGAGATTGTGGGTAGCAACCCAGGGCAGAAGGGTGGATTAGGGCAACACGAAGTTTCTGCTGCTAGCTTGAATGGAAGATTACAAATGGATTAAAAGGAATGCTTCCATTCATGAAGTGTTCCTCTGACCAGAATTTTCACAACATTCACACGGCTTGAGTGAATTTCAACATGAGTGCTAAATTAGATAAATTAGTTTGAGAATGGTTCAACACTCAACTATATTTCATATTCTGTACACCATCCAGAAGTGATTTGATATTTGATAGAGTTTCTAACTTTGTTGCATAGAGGAAAAGTACAAGTATCACTTAGTTAAATAAAGTACATTTATAGTTTTGTTTATTTAGTTCCAAGCATTAATGTTTCCATGATATTTAACTCAGTTATGAAGGATCAAATGTTTGATCAATACCCACAGTGTATGCCCAGAAATGTACATTGAAATTTATGACTACCATCGAGACATCATTTAAAAGGATAAAAGAAATCATTTTATTTTTATTTTGAGGTTAGCCATCAGAGTTGCACATGTATCAAAATTTTATTCTCAAGAAGAGTACGTTTATGTGCACATAAACATCTCTGCTAAGTGAATGCATTTGGGAATGGCAATTCAGATTTATAGAAGTAGGTGCTTTAAAAATTAATTAATCATTCCACAGTCCTTGGTAAAATTTAGTGCATTCAAGGGCACCTCTATATTAGCTTTCCAGTGGTGCCATGGTCTTCACTATTGAGGAATTTTCATCTTGTACACTAAATCAATGAAGAATTCTGTGAAATGTAAGATGACCCTAGATGATATCATCTAATGCCCTGGTTCATTTCAGTAAGAGGGAGATATTAGCAGGCATCATCAAATAATCAATTTTAATCAACTATAAAAACACAATAAACTGAAAAAAACTCATGGATTCCTTATTAAGAGGGTTTTGATGCTATCCACCAGATTCTCATCCTGCTTTGTTTAATAATATACTCTACTCTTATTTCATTACCATCCCAAAACATTCTCAACACTACAAAGAAACTGGCCAAACTTGTTTGCTTGTTCTATATAAGCCATAAATAGATATTTTCCTTCAATGATATTCTAGAATAAAATATAATCACTCATAAAATAACTTGATTCTGCATTGATGGGATATTTTTAACAGTTCTATAATCTTTATGCTAATGGGAAATAAGATTCTGAGTATTTGCCGATCAAACACTGAGAAAGTGTCCCTCTCTCAAGATAGGTTATCCATTATGACCATGCTGGATTTGATGATGTTCAGGTTGCATTGATAGACATCAGCCAGGTATTATTTTAAATTAGGGGAAGTAATTTGAATAAATGAATGTTAGCATCCTAATGGTAAGCTGTGGATGGTAAGATGTATTTTTGTTTGTTTGTTTTTTATGGCAGACATTGTGAATTTCAAATGAAATGTAAACTATCAGGGACTCTTGTGAAGATATCTATATAATACCATTATCCAAAATCTAATGACTCAATCACCTGGTTAGTTAAAAGTGATTTTAACAAATCATCAATCTATGTCACTGGTTTCCATTAATGACTCAGGTCATTAGTGAAATTTCCTCATATGCATATAGGTAATAGTGATGCAATGAAGAGACTGCATTTAATGCATTTCTTAAATTGCTGAGGACGAATAAGGAAGCATTTTGAACAGGTTGAACACTGGGGAAAGAACATATTTATCTTTCATGGTTGGGGTGGTTATTAGTGTACTTCAAGATGCCTGAAAGTTCTGTTCCTCTCCCACCTCCTCTCTGTCTCCTCCAGATCAAATCTGCCAGTATTTTGAAATATCCAAACTTTTCCATTTGAAGTGGATATTGTAAACAAGTCTTGTCAGGAAGATATGGCAAAATTAGGTATCATGTGCATTCTAGGACTATAATATCTATAAAATGCATGTCCCAAAGCTAGAATGACAGGTAGTAGTGAGTGTCCTATGTGGGTTTTAGAAATTGATATAGGATCCACTCTGAAAGCAGTATGTTTTCTTAATCACTAAGCCAACTATCTAACTCCCTTGACATAGGTTTTAAATTATATATAATTTTTTACCTAAAGAGTTAACTAAGACACATTGCTCTAAAATAAATAACATGTTCTGTTTAGCAGAAAGATAGGACTATTTGACCTTGAACACTAAATTCGATTCCTACAAGCAAGACCAAGGTGTTAAATGCCATGCCTTGCCTGTAGAAATGGACATTCTGAATTCCTTTGATTCAATAAGATATACCAATGTTAATATCTGCCTGACCAGATCATATAGTTTTGAGTAGAAATAAAGAGGTAGACCATTCCTTCTGGCTTTAGTTAAGTGTCAGAAAATAAAAACAGAAACAGAGAGACAGAGTTGTGAGAAAATTGTATAATTGATTCTTTGAGCCATTATACCCTTAAAAGAGAATATATTTCTATTTATTTCCTCTGTAGCACTCTTAAAAATAATTGTATATGGGCTGGCTTCGGTAGCCACTGGAATGCATAGTGAACAGATAGTATGGAACAAAGAACACAAGTGTAGATAGCATGGAAGAAACCTTGGAAGAGCCCTTACTGAACAGTTGAGATAATTTGAATAAAGTGAGAGTAAGAGGCCCATTAGATCTCAGAAAATGCAAAGGGAGAGAATAGGAGAGAGAGGGGGTAGTCAGATACAAGTCTGACTGAGGAAGGAGCAGAGCAGACGCTAAAGGCAGTGAGACAGACCTGCTAACATTTCTATAGCATGAATGAAACAGAACGAAGCCCTGGCCAGGCCAATGATTGTGTACCACCCACTTAGCATCAGGTTGGGGAACTGAATGAAACAAGGGTGCCATCATGCCACAGGCTGAAGTTCTTTAATACTGTCTACAACAGGAAAGTCATCAGTAATTAGCACAGTCACATCCTTGGGCTGAAAATGTCCCTGCAAATCCAGAGAGGCCTGGATTTACGAGCTGCCAGTACCCAATCTTTGCTCACGCCATTGAAGGCCACTTCCTCTGAGCTCAAGGATTGGTTCATTGCCCTGAGCACCCTGTGTCTAGCTGCACACTCTACAATAAAAGAGGGGAAGAAATCTGAGACTATTCAATGCCAAGATATTTTGTAGTGCTAACTTCAGTATCATACAGAAAAAGATCTCCTCCGTTTTACTATAATTGTTTAGCAATAAAAGCATGTTAAACATGAGTAGGTGTTCAATTGTACTTTTAGCATTTAGAGTATAAATCCTGTGTTTGTTAACTGAAAACTATATTAGCTACCTCCTCTACTTTGTATTTATTATTTTTTCTTACACTGCATTATAATCTCAGTTTCCCCTCCCTCCACTCCACCCATCTCCCTCACCACCTCCTTTCTCTCCCAGATACACTCCTCATCTCTTTTCCTTAAGAGCAGGCCTCCCAGGGATATCAACCAAACATGGCATAACAAGTTACTTTGACTAGGCACAAACCCTCATAACAAGGCTGGAAAAGGTAACCCAGTAGGAGGAAAAGGGTGCCAAGATCAGAGAAAAGAGTCAGAGACACCCTACTCTCACTGGCAGGAGTGCCCCATGAACAGCAAGCTACACAACCATGACACAAATGTAGAGGGCATGACTCAGACCCATGCAGGGTCTATGAATGTCACTTTAATCTATGTGATACCCTATGGGCCCTGCTTAGTTGATTCTGTGTACTGTGCTCTTGTGATTTCCTTAACCCCTCTGACTCCTACAATTCTTCTTCCCCTTCTTCTGTAGAATTACTGGATCTCTGCCTAAGGTTTGACCATGGGGTTTCTGTTCTTGCTCCCTTCAGTTGCTGGATGATGATGTTCAGCTCTTGCTCCCATGATGATGTTCAACCTAGTCATCACTCCATTTTCCATCTAAAGGAGAGAGGAGAGGACTTACAAGAGAAATTAAGCAACCTAAAGACAACTGTACTTGTGCACACACACACACACACACACACAAATACACCAATGAATGGAATATAATTGAGGACCTACATGTAAGCCTGCACTTCTAAATCCACTTAAATATTTACAAATAAGTCAATAATACAAAGTAGAGAAAAAGCAGCATAGTCAACAAATGATGTTGATCAAACTAGACTATGGGATATTGAAGAATGAAACTAGATTTCTTATTCTCACTTTGCATAAACCTAGACTCTATTGATAGAGGATGTCCAGCTAAGATTTCATATTCTAAATACATTAGTAATGCACTTATTATATAGCAGGGATTGATAGAATGAATCAAATAATCCTTACAATTACTACATTAGAATATATGACAATTTTCCTTAACCTCCTGTCCATTGGAACATTGGTATTTATTAGAGCACATTGAGCTTAGGGAAAGCAATTCCATTCTCTTCTATCATAAATGGGTTATGGGTATAAATAAGAAATAGTGTTGTAATTTTAATTGTTCATGCTCAAGTATAACTTGTCTAAAACCTGATATCTTTCCCTCTCTTCAAATTTTCTTCATATGTAAGCAATAGTTATATATGGTACATAAAACTGAAACAGATGTAGATGCATATTTGAAGAGAAGGGAAGACAAGAGAAAATTTTATACACAGGTTTACATAAAGGGCTTTTAAAAAATATTTTAACCAGAAAAATATTGGACTCCTATTACCAAAAAAGCCAAATATGTAAAAAATGTTTTGTAGAATAAAATATATAATGGAATTTACTTGTAAATATCATATACATAAACTTATATAGATGCTTAAAGGCTAGAATGTCAGTCACTCTTCATAGACTTTATCTCAGTCTTGTGGAATAATACATGCTTAGGATGATAAATTTTCTTAGGCAATATTGAGAGAAATATAATTTTGTAGCTCCAGCAGAAATATTGAAAAAACGCCATTCAAATATCAGTTCTTAAATCTGCCATGTGTTTCTAAAATCAATGGCCACTGCCAGGTTAAAAAGAAAAACAAAATTAAACAAAACAAACAAACAAACCTCACAAACAAAAACCACAGACAAAATAACTTATCTCTTCCTTCCTGCCTGCCTTCCTTCCTTTCTTTCTTTCTTTCTTTTTTTCTTCATTGCTTCCTACCTTCTTCTTTTTATTACGTACACATTTTGATCTTTTTATTCTTTTCTCCTCATGCAGAATTTTAGGAACACTTTTGAACCTGAGCTGATGTATTTGAAGTAATTGTTTGGGAAAAATGGATGGACAAAAATATAAACATTACAGCTCTCTAAAGGATACTTTCATCTTAAAATGTGAAGAGTCTCTATCATAGCTAGTGATTACAGCCCAAATATAAGAGAATATTGAAAATTCATTGAAATGTATAGTTTATGAGATATTTATTTGAAATCAAGAGTGATTCCATAGTAAGGAACAATTCATCAGGACATTTACACATAGCATACATGTCTAAATTTATCTATCAGTGTATATATATATATATATATATATATATATATATGTGTGTGTGTGTGTGTGTGTGTGTGTGTGTAAGAGAGTGGATTATATAAAAACAAATTAATTTTACAGTTAGTTATTATAAATTGTAGAGTAAATAAAGATACATATTTCATATTTTAAGTACATAAAATATTTTAAAATTATCCACTATAGAATGACTACAATTATCAATTAAGCTGTCCATACCATAAAAACATATGTGTATATATTTAGTCATATATACATGCACTGTGCTGAAAATTGCTAACAGTATGTTAGATTTATATACTGAAAAGATACCTAAATATGTATGTAATGTTTCTAAAAGCACAATATCATTTCAGAAATGGAAGATATTAAAGCCTACTGTATCAAAAGCCTCTCTGAGTTGATCTCAGTAGAATATTTTTAAGAAACAAAATCATAGCTGAAATATTATACTATCTAGTGGTTTAATATCTACTAGTGACTTAAAATACTCTGTCAGATATTGGTGTCCATTGTATTGTAGGGAACACACAACATTTGGAGCCTGTTTTCTAAAGTCTAATGAATCAGATCAAGGTAGTAGGACATGGCGTTGGCGCCTCATTATGATTCTGTGAGCAAATTGACTCATTTTGTAGATCTGGGTGGAGCACTTAGCATTCACCAAAGGTCAAGAAGGTTCTCAAAGCAATATGTCAGCTGCCAGATTGGATTAATTGGGTTTCTTGTCCTTCTCCAAATAAAAAAAAAATGTTGATTTATCATAGGGTATAGATCATCCATCCCTAGATATTTTCTACCTTCAAGTAGCTTATTTAGTTGAGTTTGAGGGAAGAGTTGACTTTAAGAAATTAAAGAAGTATTCATGGCAGAGAAAGTGAAGGAAAGAGCCATGGTGAGTAATATGTTTGTTGAATCTCAGTGGGAGACCTGAAGAACCCAATGGACATGGATCAGTGTAGGTTGGAGTTATAGGCATGAGAATGGCCAGTTTAAGTCTATGCCTTTCTCAATGTATTCTTGAGTGTGGCTCATAGACCTGGGGATGGCTAAAGGCCTTTTTGTTTTATTAAATGCTGGCTCTAAGCTTTCCTCGGAGAACTTATTCTACGTATTTACATGGTGATAAAGCTTCTACGGCAAGAAGTGTCAAAACATATTAAGTTACATGGGCTCTTATTAACTGTCTAATTCTGCACTTTGCTGTTTGTCCTCATTAGCGTTAATTATCATCTTGCCACATTTTACAGTCTTCTGACAGGAGAGCCTCAATAGCAGCATTGCCTGAGTCACTTTGGCCTATGGTGTATCTGTTTGAATTGACTCCATTATTAATTGATATAGGAGGGCCCAGCCCACTCTAGGTGGTATCAACCCTAGGTAGGTGATTCTGGATTGTAAATGAAAGCTATCTAAGCATATGCCTATGGTCAAGCCAGAAAGTGAGAAAATAATCGGTGTTCCTGTATGGTTTCTACTGCAGGTTTCTGCATTGAGTCCCTGCCCTGGTCTCACTTAAAGGATGAACTCCCCAAAATGCTTTTGGTCAGAGTGTTTCAGCACCACAGTAGTTTCAGAGATAGGAAAGTGTGGATGCATCCAAACAACATGGAAAAAATTAAGAGTAGATAGTTTCATCTGCCTGAATTTGATGATAGGATCACTTACATCTTAAGAAATTTCCAGACGGAAGAAACTGTAGCTCTCAGCCATGGTGACCTATAGGTTATTGACCTGTGTACTAGACCAAGACACTATCACAAACCTAAGGGTTATTAAAGAATTTAACATGCAGCAGCAGGGGAAATAGCAAACCCAGTCATAATAACAATGTCCCAACTCTATCCTGTAGACTCATGTATAATTTAACCCCTGTGAACCATCAATTCTAGTCCTCCTTGGATGTTCATCAATAGTATCTACCAGCTTCATTTATGATGTGGTTTTCTTTCTTTCATGAGGCAATGTTCAATTTGAAGAATGACGAAGGCAACCCTATCTCATTGCATGTGTGTGTTTCTACTCTCTTTTTCTTCCCATGATATTATATTGATTTATTAAGCAGCAACAAATCAAAGAGTAAGATCATGCCATTTCCTAATTAATTAGTCATGAGAACAAGAAGAACTTATCAGTCTTACTTCAACTATAAATAATTAGCCTTTTTTATTTCTCTTGAGATAGAAGAGTCATGTATAAAAATTTTATTATGCTTCTTAATACTTTTTCACACAATAAAACAGACATAATTGAGTCTGAGGTCAGATTTTGAGAATATATTATCAGAACATAATTTTGATGCTTACTGGCTTTGCTCATAACTTTAAAGACTGACTTTTTTTAAAATCAGCTGAGCCAGGCATGTGCATGCATGTATATGTATGCGTTTATATGGCATGCTTAATATTTTTATTAATAAGGTAATTTTCTACATTGAAATCAGAGTTTTCACCTTCCCTTTGAAAACTCATTGGTCCTCCTTCTTATATTTGTTTTGCATCCAATATGCTTCTGCATTTCAGAGTTGTATTGTTGTTTTCAACATGGTTCTAGAACCCACTGATCATCTCCTTTCAAAATGAATACAGCAACACTAAAAAGATCAATGTTTCAAAAACCCATTTCTTTGGCATACAGTAATTTCCAAGATAAGAGTTAATTATATTTTATATTTGTGTCAGGATTTTGAGTCTTCAACTGCTCACGTGACTTCACATCTCTTCCAGGGTTGCTTTACTTAATATAAATATTGCTTTTTATTAAAATATGTCTTTTCTTAGTGAGCTTTATTTCCATATTTTTTATCTTTCACTTAAACAAATTAATCCTTCTCCTTGTTGGATTTTAGGTAATTAAGTCCTCCTCATTTTGCTTGTACTAAATAACTAGACTTTCCTTTAAGAGTGCACTACTGACATGGCTGTTATAATGTCCATTCTCACCAGCATACTTTCAGCTTTTATTAAAATTGGCCTCTTTCTACTAAGTCTACTTCACATTATGACAGTGGCTCTTGCTAGGAGACAACCAGTTGCTGTTTCTCATGACAGGGACTCAGTTTGCCTTCCATGTCCAGCTCAGAATCATGTCCTATGTGGGCCAAAGAAAATATGAGTTGTCCAGCAGATTTGCTTGCAGTTTTCTGAAAGTTGGCACATCCCATGACAAAAGGTGACCTCTGTCTTCTGATTCATATGGGTGGCTATAGATTTCGATAAATAGAAGATCTCATTGAGTGGCAATTTGTTTATCAGAAGAGGAATAAGAACCATGCCTTTATAAAACTTAATAGATTCTCTAATATAGAAAGCAGTCCACCACAGTATATATTGCAGCATGTGACTTTGCTTTTGTATATATTTAAAAAATATTTTCCTTTGTCTCAAGCTAGTCGGTCTTAAATTTTTTTTCAATTCATCTGAAGATTTTAAAATTAGCTGTACTATACTACCCAGGTTTTAGTTCTACTTACTATTATTTAATTGTATTTCAGTATTATTTTTGATAAAGAAGGTAAGCACTCTCTTCTCTTTCTCCCCTCCCCTTTATGTCTGCTCTTGTCTTTGCAGTGGTAATCATGACTGAAAGCAAACTTATCTGTTTTTATTTTTTGTATCTGTGTATATGTGTATATGTATGGGTTCTTGTACGTGGATGTTGGTTTTCCTTGTGGCATGCCAGTGTGTGGAAAAGTCTGAAGATTTAAAATACAACAAAATGTAATTCTTCATCTTGTTTGAGACAGGATCTCCCTTCTAAACTGATGCCACATGATTCTAGTGAGGTTGAAATTATCAGATTATTTCCCTCCTTCTCTTTTCCCAGGAGGAAATACTAAGGTAATAGTCATGCACTATGCACTATAGCATCCTGACTACAGCTCTATCTCATCCAACTTTTAAATTAACTCTGGAGTTCACAACTCAGATCATGAGGTTTGAACAGTAAAAATGTTCTATACACTTCCCCTTCGCTCCAAAACATCTCCTAGCTGAATACTTTCTTAACTGTAATTTTTTATAATAAATAATATTCTTAGAGTTAATACATTGATATGATAAGGAAACAATAAAAAGATCAAAATAAAATTGGTGGAAACTTACTGTTAATATAGAATGTTTTTCACATTAATGCTTTTTTAAGACAGCTACTTAGAATGAATGAAATCTGTAATGAACAAAGACATTATCTGTAATGTTTCTTTGAACACAGTAAACCATAAAAGAAAAGAATTTTAATATACATTTAAAAAAAGTGAGCATTCAAGGAATAAACGGCTTGGGGCAAAGTAATTCTCTTTCCTTTTGAAGCTCCCCTTCATCCCAGTGTAGGTTGTATTATATTCTACTCCGGTACACTTTGTACTTTTTATAAAAACATAAAAATACAGTATGCATGCAGATATTTTGTGGTCACAATAGGATAAAATAAATCATGTACTCTCCCTAATGCCCTTCCCTGGTAAAAGGAAGTATGCTTTTATAGCTCAGTGTTTAATTTGCACTATGCTTCCTAGTGAAAGAGCAATTACACAGTAAGGTACTGGATGGGAGTTTAAGAGTAGTGTCGTTATGATATATTACCAAGTGTGTTTGGATATACATATATCTGTATATATGTGTGTGTGTTTGCATATATACGTGTGCATGTGTGTGCGTGTGTGTGTGCGTGTGTTTGTGTGTGTGTCTGTGTGTGTGTGTGTGTGTGTGTGTGTGTGTGTGTGTGTGTGTGTGTGTGTGTGTGTTTTCTCTGTAGTCTCAGAGCCTGTCCTGGAATGCTCTCAGTAGACCAGGCTGGGCTCGAATTCACAGGGATCTCTGCCTCCTAAGTGCTGTTATTAAAGCATGCAGCACCACCACTGGGGTATATATTTTTATTAGAGAAAAACTGATTCACACTCTAAATGGAGAAAACACAATATTACATTTTGGCTTTAGACCTCAAAGATGCTTTTAACTAAGTCTTTGAAGACACACAATCATCTATATCATATATAAATGATATTATTGACATACATGTGTATATGTCATGTATGTGTATAAATCATATATATTTACCCATTATATTTTTCATCAATTGCTCTATTTATGATTTTGTGTAGGTGATGAACAAATGAGGAATATGTGCACATTCTGGCTCACTGTGTTTTAACAAATGGCATATTTAATATTTTAACGTATTTTATCTTTTCAACCTTGCAGCACAAAATAATGTTGTCCAGGAATAGCTTTTTAAAGTCCTGCTTATAAAAGGAGAAATGTTTCACTATATTTCTGACACTTAAGGTCAAGTACAGAAGAAGCATTGTATATTAATGTATTCAATATATCAGACAGGAAGTTAATGTCTTCCCTCCCTTTTGGGTCTAGACTATTTCATAAACCTATTTTTACTTTCATCGGTCTGATTAATAGTATCCCAGAAATACTCTGTACTGACAGCACATAAAGATAGCTTTGAATTTATATGTGAATCATGTAGGAATGGATTCTAATTGTATTTGAAATAATTCACTTCAGAAATTGAAAATAAGTTCATGTGTAAGTTTCACTAAACACAATTGTAGTATGGTGTTTTCTTCAGGACTCTATTCAAGGCTGATGATTAATTGTTACAAAATTTTGCTGAAGTTCTTGAATTGGTTAATGGATTAATCCACCAAAACTTTCCTGAGTTTTTCAACTTTTTAACAGCTGTGATTGGCATCCCAAACAGAAACAGATTTTATGATCTTCCTCATCTGGGTCACTGATTTTAATTTGTGATATGTCCTTGAAAAATAGTGTTTAAAATATGTTAAAATGGAAACTAGCTGAAATCAACCACGAATAACAAGATAGTTAGAGGTCACTGGCTTTCTCATCATGGATTCCACACATTAGCCTTCTCTCCTTGGACTTTTTCATGCTGTGGCCTCATAAAGAATAGCAGATGTCGTGCTGTCCTGAAAAACATACACCAAAGAGTCCCATGTATAATCCAGAGTCTTCGTGAACAGAAAGACAAGTCCCTTAAGTATTTTTAAGTTGTAAATTATTTGTTAGATATGCTATAGGTAGAGTCCGTGTGCTATAGTAAGACCATGGACATCAGAAGTATCACTTTCCGTTTACAATACAGGGACAACCTGAATGGTCTGAAGTAGAGGAATTAATTTCTTTCTGTATAAATTTAATCCGTCTTTCATAGTTTTATGTATCTTGCTATCTCATACTTTTTCCAAAGTAATTTTCATTTTAAAATGTATTATAGTACCTCAGTAAAGGTATAGACTGCAAAGCGAAAGAATGGGATTTCATTAATTGTTTCCACACTTTACTCTTGCCATATTTAACTTTTTAAAATATTCTGACTTACTATGCTTTCAAACATTAAAGTTTCTGGAATAGGCTTCTATGCAGAATACGTAAATATGTTTATGTAAATTGGTTCTGCTCACCGGTTTAATAAATTATACAGTCCATGGGGAATACCATTAATTATGCAAAGACTGATGGGAATTCATTTACTGGTTTTCTTTCTAAACCACGCATCTCTTTTAAATTAAACAATAATAAATGTGATGGTGAGGAGAAATGTATGCTGTCAGGGAACAGTACTAAATATGTCCCTGGAATAGAAGACAGGATTGCAGATGTCTTCATACTTACAAATTCTGAGAAAGATAATTACAAGCACTGGCTATACACCTAAATCTTATTGATGCGTCTATTCAGTCACATGTTTGTTCAGTGTTTGAGATTTTGAGAATGCTGAGCTAAACAATCTTTATCAGTGCATCAGTCCATTCTTTCATTTCATCCCCTGGTGAGATCAATGTGTGTGGTAGAGATGGGATTTCTGTATTTCATGTAGTGTTTGTCTGCATTGCTTTTACATAAAAAAGGATATTTGGGAGTTGGTCCAATTAATTGCCTTGTGAGAATCAGAATATCAAAAATTTTAAGACATATTTCAAAGGTTGGGGTCATCAGTTAAATGCAATGACTTCTAGTGAAAAGTATAAGAAGGCACATGATTTTAAACTATTTTTAACGAGTTAATATCTTTGTTGAGATATCTAAATATTTAAGTTATAGACCTGAATCATTTGAAATTTGTGGACAGGAAGAGCTATGGTGTTGTAAAAGGACAAACGCTTAAGGACTGTTGTGTGAGATCACATGTTTAGACTACCTGACAGCCCTCTGTTTAAGAACATGGGCAGAGTCTCTAATCTTTATTCAGTTTCTGTCTTCATACTTTGGTCATCATTTGATTTTTTTCTCTGTGGAATACACACACACACACACAAACACACACGTACACACACACGTGTATTTGCATATCTGTGTATGCATGTATGTATATATATATAAATGTATATTTTTCATAAATATAGGCAAGCTATTCATACCAGCACATAAAACAGAATACAAAAACAGAGTTCATAACAATCAGAGATATAAGCATCACATTGTTGTGTGATAAAATGTTTTAAGAAAGACATTCATACAGGTGCCAGTGAAGAACATTTTTTTACTTACAGACGGGATTTTCAGACATGCTGAGTCATCAGTGGGTTCACATGCGATTTTCACTTCAGAATTTATCAATTATCTTTTAAATATCTTTAGACACTTGAACCTTAGAATTCACCATTTAACTTACACTGGATATAAGATACAGTGTTTAAATGAAAAGTGTATTCTGTTTATCAGCAAAATAAGTATATATTAATGATAATGTGTATCATTACAATAAATTTATATATAAGGACACATATGAAACATTGCATAGAAATTGTTTAAATAGTCTAAATAGTCCCAATGGACAAATTTTATCTAGTTTAATCTGTGTCCTTTTGTTAATAACTAGGCAATTCAAGTGCTTTAAAGTCTACAATATAACCCAAATAGCTTTTTAAATAATTAAAATATAATACATAAGTTACAATAAATTATATAATTTGGATATTTAAGAAATTCTGCAAAACTGTACCCAAACATCATTAGCATTCTTTCATTTGAGACTTTTGTTGGAAATTAAAATTATATAGATCAAGCAAATGTTTATA
Source organism: Cricetiscus sungorus (assembly GCA_030556225.1). Classification (NCBI taxonomy): domain Eukaryota; kingdom Metazoa; phylum Chordata; class Mammalia; order Rodentia; family Cricetidae; genus Cricetiscus; species Cricetiscus sungorus. The sequence continues at coordinate 28,852,310 of JANBXA010000031.1, forward strand.
GACCCTAAGTATTTCGTAAAATTAATGTTTCAAAACAATAAGAAATTTTATTCATTTAAACACTAAAGTATACTAATTTCACAATGTATAAATGTGTTGGGAAATAATATGGTAGACAACACACTATGGTTGGGAATATGGCTCAGTTATGAAGGGCTTCTAAGCATGTGTGAGGAGAATCCTTATTTACTTCCCAACATTGGAAATAATAAATAATTATATAGTTATAATCTCTAAAAAGCATCTGTGATCAATGTGTTGGTACACTTATATTTGGTTCTGTTTTTTATACTTCTGTAATTACAATTTAGTTTCTTATTCTTATTCAATTCCATATGCAACATAATGGCCTAATATATCTTTTAGTAGCTGTATTACCTGACATTTATTTGCAGTATGTCTACTCTTTAAAATATAGTCCATTGTTTAATACTTGTTTGAAATACACATTTGTTACAAATTTGGAAAAACAAGCAAAGACATATAGATTTCTTTATATTTGAGACTGTCAGAAATGAAATAACTAGGTCAAGGAGAGACCTTTATAGTATTGACTGATTTACACTGGAGTTTAAATGATCAAATGGGAACTATATAAAACCTTATGTCTTCTTCCTTACACAAAGCTTCACCAAAATGAAATTTAAATTGAGTCTTTATAGAAATTATAATTCTTAATATAATCAGCCCATTTGTTAGAAATACCTTTCCTGGATTAAGAGAATATATTTTATGTCTTGTGGTCAGAAAATATGCCTGTACAACCTTAGAATTATCATTTCATTGAACTAAAAACCACCTTTGCAATTTGCACAGATGCCATGATATGGTATAAACCCATGCTTTCTTCATCTACAATTTCTACATACAACCACAGAGGAAGAAACTCTGTCAGATATGAGAGAGATAAATGTTCACTACTACCCAGTGATTTCTGTTCATTCACTGTCATTCTGAGATCTGGCAAGACCCTGTTATATGGTTTGTTCCTCAAATGGATCCTTGAGTCTTTGAAGATAATGTAAAGACAATGGGATGTCAAAATATATAGTAAATTGTTGGCTTCGCTCTCCTGCTATATTGCATAGTTTGTAAGATGATTCATGTCACAAATGAGTTCAGGATTATAATAACATGTACTCTTTTCAAGACACTAACACAGACTATGAATAATACCAAGCAATTTAATTGAGGTCAAATATCAGCTTGTGGTTTTATTTTATTTTTGTTTTGTTTTTTTTTATAATTAACCTCTGTCATGGTTTAAAATCTGAAATGTCACCATAGAATATGGTGCTGTTCGATAAGTTTTATGGATATTTACGAAGTACAGACTCCCTAGAAGAACTTGGCCGCTGGTATAATGCTTTGAACTTTTAAAACATTGCCAAATTCCCTTTCACTCTTTCAGGACTGTGTACACAGTATGACCAGATTCTTATTGTTTTTGCCATTGTCATGATGTGCTCAGTCATCTCAAAAGCTAAAACAAATCTTCCCACCCTTTCTTTTCCTGTTGTGAAACATTGTGTCAATGCATGGGTACAACATCCATCAGACTAACACATACGCACACATATTGATGCACTAAGTTTGGCTATGCATTACTTTCATAGTTTGAACTATCTTCCATTAGGATCCACTCTTGCTCTTCTTGTGTAGTGAGTTTTAAAACCCTTGCATGGGTGACAAATGCCCAAAGAGTGACCTTGACAGGCAAGATCTACACATCTCTTTTGCCCTCTAGTATCCGCTCTGATTTAAAATGTTCTATTCTGATGTCAACTTCTAAAGGCTCAGAAAGCTATAAACAGAAGCATTCCATCCTGGAGATAGGCTCCTACTGGCTTAGGAGACATATCTTACAAGTCTTGGGACATGCCTCAAACTTAGCAGACCTTCAAGGCTACTTCCTCCCCAAAGCAATGCAAACAGAAGCACGGCTGTTGAGGGGGATCCTCCAATCTACGGGGCTGCCTCGTACTCGTGGAGAGTGTTCTTGGATTACGACTTTCCTGTGCTGGCACTCAAACTGAAGTGGGCCATGCTACTGTAAATAACCCCCATCCACACTCCTGTACATCACCTCAATAAATTCATTGGTTTGACTTTGGAAGAATGATATTTCAGATCTGTCTTCAAGTGTCCTATGCGTAAGTAACATTTGGTCGCATCTCATCAGTAGGATGCCTGGCACTTACAGCTTCCAAGAAGGACCTTCTGAATGAGAGAATTACTTAAAGGTGACTTTTTATTTCCAATTAGGAAACCTAAACCTTTTCCAGGTTTTTTTTTTTTTCATGGCATTTTGTATGGTTGATTACTCATTGTGCCTATTCAGCTTGGTCTTTGGTATTTGCTGACTTCCCTACAAAGCTTGCTTCTGCCCCATGAAGCATGGACAAAACTTGACTGCTTTATTTCAAACCTGATATTCACCTTTTTATCTAGCCTGAATGCTTCATGCCTTTGAATTTTCTGATTCACTGATGCAATGAATATCCCCTCTTATAAGCAGCAAAAATCTTGGCTGGAATTCAAAGTCTTCAAAAGGAAAGCCCCACTTTGCAGAATTGTTTTTAACTCTGTGTAACATAAGATATTGCTTTCTTTGTTTAAGACACTCAGCATTGCTTTCTTTTGATACATTTTTTTCACTTTAATTGTACAAATTACAAAAAGATTTCACTGGCTGGGTATTATGCAACTTCCTTTCGGTTTCAGTGTGGTGTGCAGTGAGGCGCATTCCCTGTGGCTTAGAGCATATGAGCATTCATAGTTATGGAGAAGGAATATACACATGTGTACTTTAGGTCATCATGGAAAGAACAGAACAATCACTGTGTGTATTTTTGAAATATCCCACTTCACTTAGTACCAAAAGACGTTGCTCACAAAGTGAGTTATCTTTTAGAAATCATTTCAGACATTGCATACATAGAACTTTTGTGGAATGAATTACAATTTTTAAAGTAACTTGGCTACTTACTGCTCAAGATGGAAGTGAATGTTACAGTTTTCTTTTCTGTTTTTTTTTTCTTTTTTTTTTCAAACATAGGAACAAAAGTACTAAGTTTAACTCACAATCTTCTAGGGAAAATGCTGGGACAGGTTTTGTGTGGTTTGTATGGTGCCTGACTTCCTAAGATCTTCACTCCTTTAAACTACTGAGATAGCTGTTCCCTGAAAAGACCTTAGGAAAGTCATTCTCAAGGAGGAAATTAAGGTAGCCTTCTATTACTAGAGCTGAGATATAGTAGGCATCGGAAGGGATGAGGTCATACCAGCCTCCTCCACTGTCTTTTACACTGAGAGGTATAACTCTGATTCCCTAACACAGGGTAATTGACCGCATTTTTCAGCTGTGGCATAATAACTTTGGTAGTATGTGTTGGTGTGAATTGGTGCATTATAAGCACCCTAATGTGGTATATTGCTGCTTTCTCTTGGACCTTCCTCCACCCATTTTGTTTCCTCTTCTTCCATTTGTTCTCTGCTCCATCCTGAAATATTTTTCTTCTAATAGTTCCTGTTGTTCCCCAGCCTCTCAAGAAATTCTTATGACTATGTCTATCCATGTGTTTCACATGTGTTTGCCTATATTTAGGGTCATTGAGGTGTGACTAATCTTGGGTCATCACTTTGTATCTAGATTTGCCCTATTCAAATTCAGGTTGATGTGTCAAACGATAATTAGATCGTGGATTACCTATTTAGTTCTAACCCTGATAATAACATGTATCCAAGAGGTGAGGGGCCTGGGGGTAAAGATAATTTTTAAATTTGTATTTAAAAAATGTTGAAAGAGAGACCTCTGATTTAATAGATACACGTGAGTGTTTATTATCTATAATTTCATCGATATTAGTGAGCATTTAAAATTTCAATCATTGTTGTTCAGATACTGAAGAAAATAAAATGCTATTTAGCAGAAAATGATGAACATGGTTATAAATTTTACAGATCTGGCAGTATTAGTCTGATGAATACTAGAAGAGATGAGAGGACTGAGAGGAAGTGTGTTATATTTTTCCAATACTCAGACAAAAGTTGAGGGAGTAAGTTGGGAATGTAAATGTATATGTCACATATTATAATTCAATATCATTGCTTATAATAAAAAAAACACATTCCAAAATTATATCTTAGAATTCAGATGTCATATCAAGACTTATCCAAGATAACATAAGCAACAATACTAGGATAAATCGAAACCAAAAATATTCTGTGCCAGGCTGGTTTTTCTCATTAACTCTGGGGGAGATACGCACCTAGAATGTCAGAGACAAACACCATTATTAATTTTATAACACTGTGGCTGGTGCACCCAAATGATGACAAATGTACCAGAGGTCACACAGACTTTTCATAAAATCAAAGAAGGCTTGTTAATGTAGTTGGTCTGACTAGTACACATCAACATTGACAGAAACCACAGCTGTGAGTTTGACCACACAGAATAAAATATGATTGTAAGGATTCAGGCATTATGCTTGTCTGCCCCTGTTACCTGGTAGCATGCACTCAGGCAGTGCCATGATCAGTGCAGGTGTAAAAGACAGCTGTGAAAGGTCTCTGCCCACTTAGACTCTCTTTTTCCTTCTTCTCTCTTTCCCTCTCTCTTCCAGCTCTCTTCTCTTTCCTGCTCCTCTTTCCTGATGTTCTCTGAGGGCAGACAGGACTTTCCTTGTCTCTCTCTTCTGTCCCTTTTCTGTGTGTCTCTGTGTCTCTTTACCTCTTTTCTCTTTCCTTCTCTCCCCTTTCTAATAAAACATCTTACTTAAGCTCTGTTTTCCTGGCGTGTTTGTCCCCCTGCCTAGGTCACCCCTGGGTGCCATGGAATCCAAGCAAGGTTCTCCTTGTTCCTTTATCATAACAATGATGACACCTTGGTCATGAATATCCAATCAAGCTACAATACACCAGAAATCTAGGATATTGGTGGAGGGTAGCATGTAACTGTGGTGGTGATGTATATGTTACTCTTAAGTTGGTCACTCATCTATGTCCCATATATACCCGTGATGCCCTTAAAACTGTCACTGTTTTGTGACTCTCTAATTTAAAACTGGTTCTTACTCACAGATGGGCCTCAAGGATTTCACTGATTTTATTGATTTTTTAAAATTGTACCTAAGTTGGGTATAGTTTTTAATTATCAGCAATAATATTGATGATATCAAGAAAACTATTTTAATTAGAGACATACCTTAAGTTCTGAAAAGGTAGTTTTATATGTTAACAATAGTGCAAAAGAAGTCACCATACTGCCAAACTAGCCATTTTTTCCTCAAAATAAATAAATCAGGTATATATTTTGAAGGTCAAGTCAATGGTTAAATATAAAGTTAGTATTATACTTACATGCTATATATAATAATCCTGGAAACAAATTACTCAGCCTGTAATTAAACCTGTAGGCTTTGGGCACATTTGAAAGTACAATCATGAAGTAAAAACTGTGTAGATACTGAGAAGTTAAGTGCTCTGTTCAATGCATAGAATTAAACTCCAACCACATGGTCACGCCCTAATTAAAAAGTTTAGCAGTTTCATACCTGCTTCTAAGGTCAGTTTTACTGCTTGTCAATCTTCACAGAATTTTTTTTATGAAAATGCTTAGGAAATTTTAAAGTCATGCAAAGGGATACCTTGTAGTCAGTTCAAACACGCGTTTTCTCAGATTTATTTTTGTGATGTTATTTGTGACAAGGATTGAGAATGTGTGAGTTCAGGGAGAGCAAATCTTTCCTACTTTTATATCATTGTAACCTTGATGTCACTTTTACAGAGTTATTATTTTTTTTCTAAAAAACCGAGGCTAAAAGATCAACGTACAGTATTGTCAGCCTATGTAACATTCTAGATACTTTTTTGCCCGTTAAGTTTTTCCTGTAATGAACTGAAGAGTGACACTGTTCAGGAGAAAAAGACGCTTTGCTTGTGGAAGTGAGAGGCATTCATTAGTGAAAGAAATTCATGTAACAATATCACTCCACAATTCAGAGATTATTTTCTGCAGCTTTGACGTTAAACAGAGGGTGGATGGTTCCTGCCATTAGTGGAAATTGAAGGGAGCCTTGCAGGACAATAAACAAGACCAACATATAGAATCCAAAAACTTTCAAAAGTAAGACAAAGAATCAACACATTCTGTGAACTCTTGAAGTATGTCTTCTCACACATGGATTTCTAACAGAATGTGTGGTGTTACCAATACTAGATAGGATATTGAACTGTGTTGTTTGCCATTTGTAAATCCTACCTGGATGGTTCAATTATGTGCAATTCCATATATATGTCATACACAGGCTTCCCATCTTCCTTTACATTTTACCTGGAACAGCTTCCTGCTAAAAGCTAGAATGAGTCCATGAAATAGGAGAGAGGGTGCAGGTAGAGATTTCAGAATTAGTTCGGCTTATTTTAAAGGCTGACATCTCATGTAGCTCTTGGAATCTTCTAAGTTGAGGGTAATCGCTCTGTTTGGAATCCTGTATGCTGCGTGATGTTACTTACTTCTGTATCTCACCATGATTAGTGTAAGTATGCCAGATGTGCTGTATCTGCCATTCTGATGAATGGAACATTCACATGAGAGTCTATATGTATTTTTATTTTTTCATTTTGCTCTTGAAATGTTAAGTAATGACAAAAAAGTCAATTTCTAAGTTTTCATTTGAATTTGGCCAAGAGGTAGAAGCAAGATAAAACAGAGCAAATAGAAAGCATTTAAAATATAAATAAAATTGTCAAGGAAGAGATATAATTAATAAAAGCAATAAAGTAATAAAATGTGCCCATGTTGTCAAGTTATGTTTAATGTTAAACACTGGTCACATGCGTGAATGTAAAAACAGTGCTCACACATTTTGTACTTATATGAAAACTTTGTGTTTTTATAACAGTCTCAATGTTGAGAAATCCCAAGTCAAATTTCCATCAAAATAAAAGCAATAGACATAGTACTACAAATCCCCTACAGTCTAGGATTGCTGTAGAAACTAATAGCCTAAGACACATTGTTTTGTGTGTGTGTGTGTGTGTGTGTGTGTGTGTGTGTGTGTGTGTGTATGTGAGAGAGAGAGAGAGAGAGACAGAGAGACAGACAGGCAGGCAGAGACAGAGACAGAGACACACACAGGGAGATACTTGGGTAATTATTAAGAAATCAGTAGCAATGAATGTCCTCAGACCTTAATGCCATCCAAATCTGTTCCATGACACAGTTACCCTGGATATCAATATCCTATATTTACCTATATCAATCATGGTGTTTTTGTTTTTTTTTTTTTTTTTTACTGCTCTACTGTTTCAGTAATACAGGGATGTCATGAAAGCAGGAGTATGAGGTGGTCTGTCACATTGCATTTTCTGCTGGAAATCCCATACCATGGCATTGTGCCAACTACACTGGGGATTTGCTTTTCCTTCTCAATTCAATGCTTCTGTAACATTGTTGTAAACACAAGTAAAGATGTGTTACTAAGGTAAATCTAAATTCCTCCCACTTGTCAATGAGATTTAGCTGCCCCACTGTCTATTGAGAGGATGAGTAGGCTCCTGGGGTCACACAAGGCTGCTGTATGCCCCCGAGAATGGCCCTTACAGTTCTTGAAGAGGGTTTTTCAGCTTACCATTGCTTCGAGTCTGTATGTCCTTTACCCTTCAAAATATTAAAGCAGTTTGAAGACAGCAAGAGTAATGACAGAGTCTTTACAAAGCATGTCTTCATGTATAATTTACTGTATCTTTTAAATAACATCGGCACTATTAAAGAGAGTCTGTGAACAGAGGGAGTGGGTTAATTGGAAGTTATAAAGACGCCATTGAGTGAAGAGTGCTAAGCTGAGGGAAAGCAATTTTATACTTCGTCAGACACTCTTCAGTTTACACCTTCCTGTTAGCTCAGTACCTATACCGCATTTTCTCTTCTCAGTATTTCACAGATTTGATTGCACAGTATGCTCTCCTTATTTACTGGCTGCTTTTTCTTGTTGGCTGATGCATAATATGCACACGATTTAATATTTTTAACTGCAAAGTTGATTTTATTTTTTTTAATCATTCTGTTCTTAAAAATGCATTCCTTGCTTCAAAAATCAAGTGCATGCATGAATATCATGGCAAGCAAATGAAGTTCTAGTTTCCCAACTCCAAAGACACCTGGGAATGCTTATAACATCTGTTTCAGAGGGGGGAGGAAAGAGGATAAAAACGAGGATGGTAGAGAATTACTTTTGCTGTATTCTCTGTTGTCGGGTAATTATCTTACTTGGTTCTAATTGTGGCAAAACAGGGATCAGAAAACCTGAGAGATTAGCGCTGATAGTCTCAAAAGTCTGTGGCATGTAATTTTATTTAGGTAGGAAAATGACCAACAATAAATATCCTCAGAAAAAGGACAGAAGATTTTGATCCCCAATCCTTTTCTAGCTCTACAATATTTTTCCTCCCATTGCCTGTAAAGAAGTGGCTCAGGAGAAGCCACACTTCTGTTTGTTTGTAAGGATGCTCATAGCGCTATTGAATATGATATCAGAAGCTTCTAATGAGAGCAAATTTAAGAGAATCAAAATAAAGTCATGTTATTTCTTTATCAGATAAATCTAGTTATACTATGGATGAAGAATAAAGATTGCCCTAAAGTTACTGTGAGCCTAGCTTAAGACTACAATTTAATAAGAGATTGTGGCTTTTCTGATATAGCAATGACTTGCAGATAGCAGCTGCAAAGTCTTTCTAGCTAGATTAAAATTTCATGCTGCAGTATTTATCCTCATTGAACACTTGAGCTAGGAAATAAATCTGAATTCGGGATGTGTCAAATGAAATTATTCATGACCAAATAGAGTGTTATATATACATAATATATTTAACTAAACTTGGAATACCTATAGGTGTTGTATTCACAAGAACAAAGCCTCTGAAATTTTCTTATGCTGTAGTTGTTGGCATGTGTGTTTGCAAAATATTGATTTATTTAATTATCTTTTAAAGCTTAGAAAGAAAGCCTTAAAAGTACATGTGATTTGCTCATTGCACATGAATTGTTTTTTTGGAGCCCATTCACTATGGGGGGACACCTTGCTCAGCCTTAATAGAAAGCTGGGGCAGGGGTGTGTTGATCCATCCTGGACTTGATATGCCAGGCTTAGTTGACTTCCCATGGGAGGAGGCCTTACTCTCTCTGAGGAGTAGATTTGGGGTGGACTGTACATGGGTGTGGGGAAGCAGGAGGAGGACAGGGAGGGGGAACTGTGGTCAAATCAATAAAAACATTTAAAAAGTGATGTTTTCCACGTTTGTGATGACAAAATGTGTGTTTGTAAATGAGGAGTTTATTCTTCTTCTCTCAGTGAAAGGAAACATGACTTTACCTGTGACCTACACCTCTTCTCTAATCTCAAAAACAAATAAACAAAAACCGCATTACTTTCTGCTATTGCTTATTAAGCACTTTGGAATTCTTTCTGAACAAATGTGAAAAGTTGAATCATGTTGTAGGGTATGGGCTGGAACTATGATGTCTCCTGATCAAAGGTTTTGCTGCTGCTGGGATGCTGTCCATCTCTTCTAAAGGGCCACAGTGTAGGTAAACAAGTCCCCTGGGCGATTCTTAAGGCGCCCTGCCTCTGGAACCATATGCACAAACCCTGATTGAATAGGCTTTGGTATAGCATTCAGGGCCCTGATGTTTACAGCATATCAACAGTTTTAACAGCTGAGGAAGTTCTGAGCAGTTCTGAGACACGCTCTGCATAAAAGGATGTATTGGAGTTAGTAATGGTCCTAGTTCTGGGTGCTCTCTACCTCCGAAGCTTGTGGAATCACCACTCTTTCTCTTAAACACATCAAAGGTGATGAAAAGGGGTGTTACGTCTCCCAATTAACAGCCCAATTCATGTAGTTCCTACCACTTACCAAAGCTCTGACCAAGGGCCAATAATGAAATTACTTCCTGAAAGTATATCTTCATTACTACATTCCACTATAGGTCAGAGTGCCGTCTTTAGTGTCTATGAACATATGTTCCTGCGAGATTAGCCACAAAAATCACAAACTATGTGAGAAAATTACTACATCATTAAAGTAATTTATAGGATCATGAGGAGAAGAGCCGTTAGATATGGCAACCATCATGATTGGGCAATATTTCATACAGTTAAGATTGTTGTACAAGATAAAGTCTCAATAGAAACAGCTGTAATTTACATTCAGTTGGAGTGTGATGAGGCTTCAAGTGATTATATTCTATGAACAGAAGTGCTAGAAAATTTCACCTGAATGGTTAAATTCAAACGATTTACCCTGAATTCTAAGGACCTTAACTTTGTCACTCTTGTAAAATGTCACCTCGTGGCCAATCTCTTATGTTTCCAATTGCCTGGCAGCAGAAAGGTCATGTTTGACAATATACTCTTTACCTTTCCCCTGGACAATGTCTGAATACATAAGGCAGCTTAATTAATAACTCCTTTCAGCTGTTGCACAAGCATTGTTTAGTGGCCTGTGTTTCTCTGTGACACTTAAATTAGTTTTAAGTCATCGTATTTCCTCCCAACTGGGTAAGCTGTAACTACTGGTATTTACAAAAGTTGTAACTGTTAGTAAAGACTAGATTGATTATAGGAATCACCAGTTTTCTTACTGCTTACAAAAGCTAAAATGTTGTTCATCATTACTGTCACAGCACATAAAATTGAACATTCATTCTTTTGAAGAACATAAGGTACAGGAATATACTACTAATTTAAATCTTGTAATCATTTAAGATACAAGCATTATTATTCTTACTTTTCACATTAATTAAACATAAGTCAAGGAAGCAAATGAATTACACTGGAAATTTTAAATCAATGTTTTCTTTTTGCTTTATTGTCCTACAATTACAAATAGATGTAGTATCTCTAATTCTAGATGAAGTAAATTCTATGCTGAAGGACTTCCTAATTGCTGAGACAATTCATAACTAGGAAATAATTTTAACAAAGTTATCAAAATTTGATGTTGCTGATTTATGTCACCATTGTCAGGCCATTTCTGTATAGATGTTGAGTTGGTTTGTACATGGGCGGCTGTAGGATGCAGCAGCATTGTGACAAACCATGATCTAATGTGGCTACATCATTACTTACATGCTGAGAAGTCAAACTAAGATGCCAAATGTGAGTCCAGTAGAATAGTGGTTTGCATGGCATGGTTTATTCAAGTACAATAAATGAATTTGGTTGCTCAGTAAGCTGTCAGTATTTTCATTGTACAAATTTTCAACTACTTCAGCCTCCACACTGGGACTAATTTTATGTGCTTCACATTAGAGAATCACCAGAAATGGCATGATAACATTACTTTAGCTTGGAATCCTAGACCAGATGAGTTCAAGAGACAACATAGGTCCCCACAGAAATCATTAATAAATCTAGGGGGGGGAAAGCAAGAAAATACAGAAGAAAATTTAGTAAACTCAGATAAAATTGGCCTTAAGAGTCTTTAATTTGGATCTTTACTCTTATTTCTCATTTAATGCACACAAATGCTTGTCTTATGACTCAGTTTCTCCCAAACAAACAAACAAACAAACAAACAAAACAACCTAAGAGTTGAGTTAAATGTCTAAGAACCTGTGGTTGTGTTAATGCAACTTGCTTTGAATCTGGGTGAGATAATATATATATATATATATATATATATATATATATATATATATATGGTCTTCAGTATTTCAAAATGGATGACTGAAATCATTCACTGTACTCTCCCAGTGCTCAGACACATTAACCAGCATCCACATTATTGGGCTCAACTACACAATGTTATTTGAAATCTCCCCTATTATATTTTTTTTCCTCTGTGAGTCTCTTTCAATGTAGAAAGATTTCTTCAGATAAATTTCCTTTGTCATGGTATTAACACACTGACACAAGGTTTGTATTGCATGAGATATTGCATTAATACCATACTAGTACACCAGTAAATTGAGACTGTAGAGAAGGGTAATTGTGGATTTTATGTTTATGAAAAGGAGGAATTTTTATGCTCCTAACAAATTCAGGAACCAATGGAAGAAAAATTCATAAGAAAAGAAAATAGCATATCACTACACTGTGGCAAGGCAATCATACATCCACCCATCATCATTGTGCTTGTGCTTTCCAAACTGGAAATCCATGCATTTCATCATGCACATGCTTTGACACAGGAAGTAAGGTCAGGAGCCCACAGGAAACCTGGTCAAAATCTTGTCCATAGTTAGGTGGATTCCTCATCACCTAGGAAAGTTTCCAGGGCAGAGAGGAAGAAAGAGGGGGTGAAGGAAAGAAACAATGTTCCAGCTAAACTAGATCATGCCCAACAGAGAAGATGAAGAAATTCTGAGGGTACAAAGAGAAATATTCAGAAGATTGAAGGGTCTTAGCTTTAGATTCAAAAGGGACACCAAGGCAGGTTGCCATTTGGGGTAAAATGTTTATTAGGAGAGATATTAACACCATGGAAAGAGAGTATGATATTTTTTTACAGAGGGTTCAGGTCCCTTCTTATAGGCATTGTAGGATGAGGAAGTTTCATAATGTGAGGTACACAACTAAGTCCTACACACCTTGATTATTGACAATAGGGGAAGGATACATGTTTTGCATTTTGAGGAATATTTGCATGACTCTAAGGATGTGGGCATAGTAGAAGGAGGATGGGTAAACTCAGTTAATGTGTACTCATTATATGGGTATCCTTTGATACCCCCTGAGACTGGCAGCCTGAACCTCAGACTTCCTTGGGGAAGTGTGAATTGGATTAGGCAATCTGTTATTCTTTAATCCACAATTCATGAGTCAGTTAAAAGGGTTCCAGATTCACAAACAGGCTCTTGGCAGGGTGACTACCATTTTCTTCATAGTAGTGATAGGTACTATGATTGTTGTGGGTAGACATGGTCTGTATAGACAACTGCTTAGAACTGAACAGGGATATGGTATGGTTTTCATAGAAATCTCTGTTTAGCTACTGCAGTTTCCAATCCTTTCTATTTTGTGACAGCTGCAGGCCTCGTTCCTGCTGCCTCTGGGCTAACATCACCAGTTAAAGTAGTTGTGTTGTCTTCTGCCCCCTACTTCCACTCTGCTAAATCACTTTCAATTAGAGCAGTAAGTGTGGATGCAAAGGACTGAACCCAAACTTCTCCTTAATTCCATCTATGCTAGAACTCATTGGGTTGTATAGTCGGTGAATGCTAGCTATGTGTCTCAGAAGTAGTATTCTTTTATAAGTAGATACAGAATGCTTCCCTCCACGGTATTAGTAATTCAACTTAAAAACATTGTAATATTGCTCTAAACAGATCTTTGCTGCTAGGATAAATGCATTGTAGTAAAATTGTTTAGCATAACGGAGAAAACAAACAGGCACAGGTTTCTGGCCCTAGCATTAGCAGTTGTTGGTTTGTTACAATATAAGATAGTCATGTAAGTGCACTGCAAATATTTCATTGTAAACAATACGAATTTGATGAGATAGAGTTGTGCAGACACCCTATAATATTGTTATTAAATATCAGGAATAACAAACATTATAAACCTTCCAGTAGAATAAGCATGCACCTGTGATTCTGGAAGAAATAAAGTCATTTCCAATGTGTCTCCAGATGACAGAGGATGACCTTGTGGGACTCCAACTAAATTCTCCTTCCCGAATGAAGGGGGCAGAATTCCTCAGGGATGTGGGACATCAAAGGATAATCATGCTTCAAGAGATGGTCCAATGATCATACACCTTCAGACAACACTAAGTGGACTTACAGGAGTTTCACAAAGAGCACAGTAAGTTAGGTGGGGAAAGTAGTGATCTGGTAGACTAAGAAAATTGTGAGGGAAGGAATGAGATGAGGATAACTCAAAATGTACACATACTTGAGATTCTCAGACAATGAAAATAATTCATCTTTAAGTTCACAACACACCGAGGGAACAACTATCCACCGACAAGACACGTTAAGACTACAAATAATTTTTTTACTCTTTAATTCTGAATGGGAAAATCATATAATTAACACAAAAGAACACAGATTCAATTTAATATAATGCAGATTTTAATAACTATGATAAGCATAATTTATAAGAATGCGTGTAACTGGGATAAGGGTAACTCAAGTAATTTTTAAATCCGTCATGGTTGGGGTGTGGATACATAGGAAAAAATAGCACTAAAGAGGAGGAACAAACAAAAACAGTTCAAAATGTTCCCTTTCCTTCTATTTGTATTTTGTTATGTTGGAGGACAGAGAGTGAAGATAAAAATGAGGTATACGTCACTTTTCTATAAACATCAGTAAATAATATTGTGTTACGCTGGGTGCACAGAAACAAGTAAGCATGAGTAAAATGCCATGTTTTATTATATGGGAGCTTAGGGGCTTGCTTTTTATTGCTAAGAGATTGAAATGGAAGTCTGACTGTGTGTGCACAAATCCATTCAGCAATGGTCAGCACCTCAAGGCAAGAGAACGAAGTCACTCATAGCACATCTCTCTTGGTCTGATATAGTATGTAATTATAAGAGGTAAGATAAACAGAATGGAATATAGTGATGATTAAATTTCATATGAAAAGTTTTATTTTAACACACACTTCCTGCAGATAATATTTATTTCTAGTCCCCCCATAAATTTTGAAATATCACTGCAAATGGAGTCCCAGAAGGATATTTAATATTCTGTAAAGAAGAAATAATGTAAATGCCACTCTCTAAGAAAAAAATCACACAAAAAATAGAACTGTATTCTTTTTCTTTTGAAATGAAAGTTGAAAAAAATCATAATAATTGATTGGACAAGCTCTGAAAAGTTTACAAACATTGTTTCTAACATGTATTTTATGCAGGAATGAACCTGCTCTCTGGAGATAAGCATTCAAGGAGTCTTAGTTAAGCCCTGGTGGCTCTTGGTACAGGAACCCTGGCAGAGTATCAAAGGTTCCCTCCCATCTTTTCACTGCACTGTGGTATACCAGCAGTGTTTTACAGGAAGGGGACAAACATTTTGGGAGACTATGGGATATCTCTAAAGGTCAATCAGCGCTATGACGAAACAGAGACAGAAAATATAGACAGCTATGGGCAGGTTTAGAGTTCACCTCAGTTAACCACCTGCTCTTATTAACCTGTTCCCTATCTACATGACGCTAAAACAACATCTTTCTATTTTGTAAGCTTCCCAGTCATATCTACAGTATTTCCCCCCTCATATATTTTATTGTAGGTTTGTTGTTTTGTAGCTAGACATAAGATCCATTCTCAAGCAGCAAGATGACTGATAGAGAAGGTGAACAATATAAACAAAATTACCATGATGGAGATCTAAGCTACGAACTGAAAATATGTGGTAAAGCATGAGTATTAGGATATTCCATTGAAATCATTCTTGCATTTGTGCTTGTTCAGCTTTGAGAGGTATTGAAAAAATAAAACATAGCAGGATATGAGGGGAATCGCAATAGTGTCTGCTATAAACTAAATGACATAGTATTTCTGATGTTTTCCTCACTCAATTTAAGGTATTTCTATGAACCACTTGCTTGCAATCATTTGGTGTTTACACAGATGTTCTATCCATCTCTTCCTTTTCTTTGAGCTTAATCTTTTGGAGCTCTTTTTTTTTCCCAACTACAAAGGAATCATTCATCAAGATAACTAAATTACTACTCAAACCATAAACTTTCCTTCTCCAAAGCATCCAGTACTTCTAGCCATATCTTATAAAGTACCAATATTCACCTGGGAAACAGTGCTCCAGATTACAGAAGAAAAAAATTTAAATATTATATTCTGTCATTTTCAACAAAACTAAAAACCAACACAGCATTGCATAACACAAAACATAAAAACAAAATGTGATTCATTTCGCTATATTTTGTTCTCATGATTCTCATCAATATTAAATATATCTTCCACATTATAATAATATATTTTGTCTCTTTGAGAAAGCTTCAGTTTTTTTGAGATTATATATTACCGTTGTTTAGAATTCATTTAATATCTATTATACTCTAAATCTCTATGTGCTAACTACCATTCAAATTATTGTAGAAACCTCCCCCACTCCACCCTTGTAGGCACAACTAAAATACTTGTTAATTTATTCTCAACATATTTCATCCATGGGTCAGTCAATTTCTGCTTCCCTTGTATTTTATTTACCATTGGCATTCTAAGAAGTACAAAGCAAAGAAGTACAAAGTACAAAGGCCTAATCTCTAATCACATGAATTTTCTGTCATAGTAAAAGTTAGAGTGGGAGATAGCAGGAACTTTTCTGCATCTAGGGTGTGCAACAAAAAAAATGAAAATATAATAGGTGGCCTCCACAAGGAAGCCCTTGAAAAATGAAAAGTGCACCAAGTCTATAATCCCAGGCAATGACCTGCACTTAGAGTCAATGTAAAACCTCTAGATATTGTAGCAAGAAACCTGGAGAAAGACGGATTCAGAGTGATTCATGAGGCAGTCAGTCCACATGCCCTTAGCAAGGCAATGGACAGGGTGATATTTAACAGAGAGTTGGACACAGGGTGACTGATACATGAAAGCGCATGTTTTTTTTTTAATACTAGTCCAAATGTTGATGGCATAAAATGGACTCAGCTGTTCTCCATTCAAGTTTGATTCTTTCTGTTCTCTGTTGTGTATACCTCAGCCATGATTCCTAAAGAAATAAATTTTCTTGCATTGAAGAATTCTCTAGTTGGTGGTTGAAGCAGATTTGCAGAATTGATGTGTGTTTTGTCTCTTCCTGAGCACAGCTTTCTTGTTCACAATTATATGTTTACTCTCCCCCCCACATAAAGTCATAATTTAGGGGGGGCATTATTTCTTAGGATTATTCAGCATGCCTTCTTTCAACCTCATTTTTTTTACAAATGTTTGAAATTAAGAAAAGACAAATTGGAAAACAATAAAAGGTCCAAATACATTATAATCAATTCCCAAAGAGGACATTACAGGACAGGTAAAGGGTTGGTTTCTTGGCTTTTTATCCATGGCTCATTAGAGGTATAAGAACCTACAATAGTAGAATTTCAAATGTTGTTTGGTTACGGTCCCTTTCTTAGTTTCTGGAAGGGGACCACGATTCTACCCTTACTTCAGCCAAACTTGATGATGCTTATGTTAAGCACAATATACTTTCATTCAGTAGAACAGAATCTTAAACAAAAGCAGGATTTACAAAACATGGAATGTCCAGAAATACCAACTCATTATGCCTGCAGCGTTTGGATAAAAAGGTTTTCTAATCGTACCTTTCAATACATTGAAACTAATTAAGGAGTTTAGAAAACAAACAAAAACTATGGATCTATGGCAAGACATAGAAGAAAAGACCAAGAAATATATACAGTGGTAAGAGACAGTCATAGAAATGATAGTATTTAAATAGAACAGTAAACAAAGTAAAATTGAGATTTAAAATAAAGATGTTGGCAAGTGGGGAAAAGATGAAATGTGATTTTATAAGAAACTTGACTTAGTATAACATGAATTACCACTCTAAAAATTAAGGAAGGAACCCGGGTATGTGATGATGAATCAGACATGAGGACTTGAAAGCACAAATAAAATAAATACAATTTGGGAAGGAAATTTTTGATTCAATAATGTAAAAGGTGAAAGCAATGCTGAGAAAGGATGAATCTTCTGGGTCAAAAGGAAAAAGAGCCTTCCAGACTTGTGTAGGGACCTCAAGGTGATACAATGAAAATCCACAATAAATAGTGGACAAGAGTGTAGCCTGCCAGACCCCTGTAAGGCACCCAGGATGGTACCATGGAAATTTATAGGAAAGAGTAGGCACAAGTGCCTGAGTTCATAATGAGTTGTAAAACATCAACTTATAAGAGAACCTTTTTAGCTGTCATAGGAAAAATGATTCTATATTTTGGAAGTGTTACATTAAGAAAAGAAAGAATGCTACCCTCTCTGCCAATAAGGTGTGCTTGCTATTTTCTCATGGAAATGTATTCAATAACATGTTCACAATCTAGGAAACATTGGGTCTCTTACTGTACCTCTGTTTGCAAGGATTCCTGTGATGGTGATGTTTAACTCAAGAGTTAAGAGAATTTTGGCTACTAAAGAATTATAAACAGAAAAAAGAATTGAGTCAAGTTCCTCCTTTGGTATCTGAATTTTTTTCTCTTACTGGTTTCCATTCCTATTTCCTCTGTAGTTTACTCCCAGGGAGAAAAATTAAATTCTCTTTTCTCTGCTTCATTTATATGAGCACTGGACACTATGTAATGCAACCATTCTGACCATAGCATGGATATTAGATTAGCCCTTAACTATGCAGTGAGACTGCCTAGAACATCTCCACATATCTCAGAATACTAAATTGGTTCATGAAAACAAACCATCACTGTGAGTACCAGGAAATAAGAGCTGGAATGATCAGCAATTTCTGCATAAATAACACAGAACACAAAATATTCTGGACATAAAATTAAAACTTACTCGTAGGCAAAGCCTAGAGTTTCAGAAACAAAGCTAGTCCATTCTGTCATAAAGGGGTGGAACCAGAACAGAATTCAATGTTCTTATGTGCTGTGAAAGCTAAATGGATTTATTCATTGGACACATTGGGGACATCATGTTCTACTCCCATGTGGAGGGGAAAGGTCTGGGAAATCACAGGAAACTGCTTTCGCTTGAGTGTGTCTTTAGAAGAACTGATTGAGCAGGGACAATTATGACTTATAGATACATGTACACATCAAACCTGTGTTGATTAAAATAACTATTAAAGTAACAGAAAAGTATTAGCAGAGAGAGTATTGTGAAAACAATTTACACAATCTCACATTATTCATGGGGAAGCTGAATCCAATACATTTTAGGAGCTTAATACCAAATTTCAGAGATGCTTAGTGGCATAACAGAGGAGCCATCTTCTAAATCCAAGTTCCCCCCACACTATATATTTTGACTCATTTATGCTTAAATTGAGAAAAATTGAATCATACATTTTGGGAAATATGAATATCCTCAACACAATTTACTCAAATATGTGCTTCAAAACTGATAATTGGACACTTTTCAAGAAGTCTATGCTTCCAAATTTGAGGGCATCAAAATGCACTCTCACTATTAAGTGTCAAGAGGTTCAGAAAAACACAAAGATCCAGGCTCAGGAAACCTTGGGCCTAAAATACCTTGACTGGGGAAATAAAATCAGGAGTTATTCTGTCCCCATCACCTCTGCTCAACACCTTATTACACATACCACCCTGGGTATGGCTTTGAACCAGAGGATTAATGTGGATCACTGTTTTCTTTACCTATAGATAATTTTGCTGGTGTCATTGAAGTTCTCTGAGACATATTTTCTGTTTTTTAAAACAGAAGTTGGTGATCATATCATACAATTCCAAGGATGGTGGATAATCTAATAGAAACAATTTAGGAGATAATGCCCAGAATTCACGTGACAACACCCATGACTCAATTATTTTCTACTTCTATTCACACATGGAGGCTGCCAGTTGAGAAAGAATGTTAGATTCTAAACAATTCCCTTCCTTTTCCCTTCCCTCCATCTTATACACATACATACATACATACATACATACATATATACATTAACCAAAGGGGAAAAATATAGAATAAAACACCATGATTAATATTTACAATTGTGTTATTATATTAAACATGGTCTAGTGATCGGATATACGGGTGTGTGTGTGTGTGTGTTTGTATGTGTGTGTGTGTGTGTGTGTGTGTATATATATATCCTTATAATCAAGGACCTTCACAATATCACACTAAAGAGTCAAGAAAGGAGAGGAGAGTGGGGGGGGTGATGGGAGATGTTATTCTGTAAATATGTTTCTCATACTGGTTAATTAATAAAGCACTATGGCAAATAGGAAACAAGATACGTGGGGCTAGGAGACAAGGAGGAGTAAAGAGGAAGTAGTAAGGAGGAGTCAGCATGTAGAGCCTAGAGGAAGCAAGATGTGGCCCGCCACTCTCCGGTAAGATGAGCCACGTGGAAATACTTACAATAATAGAAATGGGTTAATCATTAAGGCAGAGCTAGCCCATAAACAATGATAGTCACTGGCCCACAGGATTGTATCAAATACAGAGTCTCAGCGTGTTACTGGGGGCTGATGCGGCTGTGGGACCAGACTGGCAGCGGGTGGGCTGGCGGCAAAACAGAAATGCTGGGGGGGGGGAGGAATATGCAGAGAAGAAAGGAAAAAAGAACTATGAAAGGATTGAAATGAAAGAGATGTAGAAGAAAGGGGGAGGCTATCTAAAAAATACTGAGAAGGATTCTGTACTCCCTAGGCAACTTAAACCTAAGCGCCTAGTCTAAGAGACTGAATCAGCATGTTAATTATTAAACTCAAATAGTTACATATTCTCAACTTCAGGGTGTTTTGCCTGTTACTTATTCTTTGTGTAAAGACATTCAGCAACAAGCTAGCTACCATTTTAGCAAGCTCTGTTACATTGTTTGAATGGAATCCTGTTTAGTATGAATGCTTTAGAACTGAATCAAAAACTGTAGTCCAGACAGCAGTGTCGCCCCTTTCTCACTCAAAATCATGCAGTAACATGCTAAAGAAAATCATATGAAAACACTTATTCTGAAGCAAAATATAGTGTTGATTTTTTCCAAGCATCCAGCCCCATAGTAATAGGGATTGCCTGTTTCGCTGCATTCTCTTTACTCATGTCTGTTTCACAATGAATAGTTCTGTGAATGGATGGAACATTGATTTTTTTTTCCATTTTGTTAATGCTGCAGCCTGCTTTCTGCACGGATAGAGTTCTTTGAACAGGCCAGTCCATAGAACCTTCCAAACTTCCCTTGCATCTTACAGAATGAAGAGTCTTTAAAATGGTCTCTAGCTTCCTTCAGGTTCTACACACTAATCATAGCCTGCTTTTCCTTGTTTGTCCAGGTTTTGTCAGTAAAGACACACAAACTTTGAATGAAGCTTATGAGGGTAGAGTTTAATTACCAAAAATTTTGTCTTCTTTCACTTGACTAGATACTAATTATTTTTTTTGATCACCATTGATCTGATGTTGACTAAAATGCATCACTTAGTCCCAGGCATTCATAATTGTTCTGTGATTAGTTCTCCTTTTCTATGCCCCTTCATCCTCCCTCTCCATCTTTCCTCTCCATCCTCCCTCTCTGCTCTCCCCCAAGGAATCATCTTTATGATACTCTTAGTTATTTCAATCTTTGAAGGCATGCCAGCAGGCCCATGAATGGCAAGCATGGCTCTGACAGGCCTTGCGCTACCCAATCCTTCTTGCTCATTAAAAACCATCATCCCCTGTGTATCTGGGCTGAGGGAGTATCCCTCCATGGAGAATGGGGTCCTAAAGTCCATTTGTGCACTAGGGATAAATACTGATTCCACTGTCAGAGGCCCCATAGACTCTGCAGGCCTCCTGACACCCACATTCAGAAGGCTTGGTTCAGTCTAATGCTGGTTCCCCAGTTTTATGACTGGGGTCAGTGTGCTCCCTATTGGTCAGATTAACTATTCCTGTGGGGTTTGTTTGTTTTTTGAGACAGGGTTTGTTTGTACAGCTTTGTAGACCAGGCTGGCCTTGAACTCACAGAGATCCACCTGCCGCTGCCTCCCAAGTGCTGGAACTAAGGGTGTGGGCCACCACCGCCCAACAGATGACATTTCTTGAACCTAGGCACTGGCCACTTCTTTCCACTGAGGCTGACTAACAAAACTTAGCTACCAAAGTATTGAAGTCCAACAATCAAAGGCTTCCTTTTGCCTGCCCTGATTAAAATTCTGAATCAAAATTAACCAATACATCATTAATTAATTAATTAAAAAAGGGTTTCCCCCTTTCCATTCACAGACTGTCATTTGCCTATGGGCCATATCTTTCTCCTCTATACGGAGCCAATCCTTCATCCTTCTAGGGCAAAAGCTGGCTTCCCCTCTTCCTTGCCTCTTTTTTCTTCTCCATTGTCCTCTATCTCCTGTCTCTGTGTCTTATCCCCTGCCCTTTGTCCCCCAGGGACAAATAAATCTCCTTTGTGCAAAGACCTTGGTCTTGGTGTGTCCTGTGCAGGTAACAGTTGTTTTAGCCTTCACCATCACTCTTACTCAAGGATAGTTGTGAAGCCATCCCTAAGACTCCAGTGATTACAGATTTTGTGACCCTCTTGAAAAGTACCCCTCTGGCTTGCTTAGCTGCATATCTCTCCCTAGGAGGAGTCCTGAGTTTGTAACTCAGCCTAAGCTACCAGGTACACTAAACTAATCTAAAAAAAAAGAAAAGAAAAGAAAAAGAAAAAAAAAAGAAAAAATAGGAAGAAAAACAAAGAAAGAAAAGCATTTTTTAATAGAGTTGGTAATTTTTAACTATTGCTCTTATTGTCTGACTTTAGCTTTTGAACAATTAGCAGAAGCAACTGTATTGTAAGAACTGAACTAAATAAACTAAGCAGATAATTTTATTTGTCTGAATTTTGTCAATGAACTACATGATTTCTAATAAAATGTACTATTTTTCAAAATAAGTCAGTAATTAAACTTTTTCTTGTTTTGGCAGGAAAAAATAATACTGAAGTTATTAGTCAAATGCTATCAGTTTAATATTTTTATTATCTTGAGGAATATAAAATGATTGAGTTGCAAATTAAATACTTCACTTTGGAAAGATATTTCATAAACTCAATCTATCAAAACATGCAATGTCTATGATATAATTGCAAATTTAATTAGTTCATTAATTTTTTTGTAGAGCTACAGATCTTGCCCAAGGCTCTGTACATAGCAGATAAGCTCTTGTCCACAGTACTACATCTCAAATTCTAAACTGCATAATTTATGTGACCAATATTAAGGAAAATTGTAGTCATAAACAATATACAGGTAAGTTGTGAAGTAAAAGGTAAAATATACCAGGAACATAAAGCCGTCCAGTCAACATCAATGAAGGAGATTCATTTTAAATGAAAGGTGGTCTATAGTATTACACAGCATTTTTCTTTGACTTTCATAATGGTCAGATTCTCAGATATATAGCAGTAATAATCACAATGTAGAGTTTCTATGGATATAGGTCAAAATATCTAGAATAAATGAGATAGAAATTATATAAGAATGTGTCCGTCATGGTCAATGCAAAAGCAAGGGATGTGCAAAAGATTTTTGAGATATAAATATGCACTCCTTGTTATAACAACAAGTTCAAATATCATTTTCATTGAGGAACCCTTGGAACTTGTCTTAGAAGTGACATGTGAAGAGAAATCCACAATGAAAAAGCTTGCAAAGAAGTAATAATCTAGGAGGCATTTTAGAAGTAATAGCCTAGCAGCTATTCCCATTTACTTTAGCTTATCATTGTCATTGCTCAGTTATATGAACAAATGAGATGACCACTCAAAAGAGAAAATGCTGTCGCATTCCTGAATACCACCCTAAGAAAATGACACTCTTCTTCAGAGTTTGATGCTTTGAGAATTGTGACAACTGATCCTTTGCAGATAGTGTTCTCATCTCCGGAACTCAGCACATTATCTATGCCGAAGAAACTTAAGGAGCATGAAGAAATCAACCATTAACAGGACACAAGCAAAACAGGCTCTTGGGAGATACCTTTAGTCCACCATGCTTGCAAGATCTACAAGCTCAGGAAATACTGTAAAATTTGGGAGATTTTCCAAACTTAAAACCCCTGAACAAGAAGTGTTCCAGGACTGAGGACCAAGAACATAGAGCAGTGTGCCTCGAGAAGGAAAGGCTAAGTGTGAATGCTCATAGAGCCACAAGAAAAGAGAGAGAGAGAGAGAGAGAGAGAGAGAGAGAGAGAGAGAGAGAGAGAGAGAGAGAAAGAGAGAGAGAGAGAGAGAGAGATCAGAGGATGGGCAGAGCTTGCCGGGCAAACTTATTGCACAATCTTATTGCTCAAACCTAATTGCACAAGCCCATATTTATAATGTGTAATCTGTACCAAATGCTTTCCTATGTCTTCACCCCCCAACTACCCTGATACACAAGAACAAAAAGAACAGTTGGTGATATACCTGTGCCATGTATTCTCTCTCTCTGTCTCTCTCTCTCTCCTCCTTTACCATAGGATCTTCCTACATAGTCTGAAGAGCATTGTATATTGTATTGTTAAACTTTTTGCCTCTATCTCTTAGTTATAGCATGTGCCATCTGTCCTGGTATCTACCTTTCAACTGTTTCATTTCTTGTTTTGTTTGCCTTGCAGTATGTGGTAAGAACACTCAAGTATATTATTCTGTAGATTTTTCAAAGGGTCGTTAGTCAATTTCTAACAATAATAGATTTACTATGAAGTGTTTGATTGAGTTCTAATTCTGGAATGTAGGTCTCCTGAGGGCCTTGTCTGAATCAAATTTAGCTAAGGATAGCGAACAGGCTACAGTAATACCCAATGTGTGAATGAGTCAAGAAGCCATAGTCACATTGATACAAAACACAGCTTTACAGACAATCTATGCAAGTGCTTAGGGAATTTGATGCTCTGATTCTAAAAACCTGGTTTTTCTTTCTAAAAGGTTCCCAATGTTTTGTTGCTGTTATTGTTGCATTGCAATTAGGACAATGAGATTCTGCCCCAAAAGGTGCATTGATAAATTATAAAGAAAGGAATTGTGAGTTGTCAGTATAGTTATAAATATATGAAAATATTCAGTTCTTGCAGTTGAAAAAAAACATAACATAGTAATTGTATCCCAGTAAGTCATATTTATAGATACTGTAGGGCTCTGCTTATTGGATCACTTACAAAGAATTCTTATTGGAGGGATGCTTTGCTCAACCTAGAAATGGGGGACAGCCTTGGACCTGTCTCAAAGTGATGTATCAGATTTCATTGACTCCCCAAGGGAAACCCTAGGCTCTCTGAAGGGTGGATGAGGGGTGGGGAACGGGAGAAGATGGGAAAGCCAAGAGGTGTGGAGGGAGTGGAAACTAGAATTGGTATGAAAATGAGAGAAGAGTTTTCTAAAATAAAAAAGATAAAAAAAGAAAAATTAAATGTTAATTTCATTTCCAATATAATAGACTTATCTATTTTTGTATGATTCAGTTTTAATAGACGACTTACTAGACAAACCAGAGACGAATAAGAGTTTTAGCTCTAAGTTCCTCAAAGAGATGTTGGCTCTTCACAGCCTACTTCCAGGCCTTGATTCCTGATCTGGGTCCTTCAACCACGTCTGTGAAATCTACCTTTTTAACATTAGCACTTCAAGTTCAGAATCACCTGCATTCTCAAGGTCAGAGCCATCTCTCTCCCACATGTACTAGTTGAATCCTTTACAGAACTAAATGATCTTTAGATTTCTTCCTTCCCAGTGTCAATACTTCCCATCCTTAGACAGCTGGCTTCAGCCTCCAGCTTAGTGCCTAAACTATGATAAATTAATGTTTAGTGAATAAAGAATAAATGAACATGTCATAGACCATCTGTGAATTCTTCATTCTGTATATTCCTGGGTTTATATAATCCTGTAGCAAAATGTTATCCAAGCCCCAGTGCCCAGTGGATGGAAGAATCATGGCATCCATGAAATAGTGTATGGAATTTTTTCTTTCTCTTAACTAAAATAATGCTTCTCATAGGCATCTCTCTCTCTCTCTCTCTCTCTCTCTCTCTCTCTCTCTCTCTCTCTCTCTCTCTCTCTCTCTCTCTCTCGGCACTTGCACTTGTTTTGGTGACAAGAAAGAAACCTCTAAGTCTAAAGAAGTTTAAAGAAAACTAATAAAATTTGTTTGTGCATTTGTTTATTCATTCATAACTGGAGGTTATCCTCCAGTTCAAGCTAGCCTCAAACGCAGCGTGTAGCCAAACATAATCTTTATTTCCTGATTGATGATATACATGGGACGAGGAAAAATACGAGTTATATATTTTATTCTGGGAGAAGTCACACGTGAAATCAATGACCCGAAAGTTCCCGCTCCGAGGATCCACACCAAGGCTGCTCTCTGTGATCCCGCCAGAGCCAAGAGAGAGCAAGCCTTTTAGGGACTACAAAACAAATACCACATGCTCACCTACACACCTGTGGCCACGCCCGAATGGGCGTGGTCAATGGCACAGGTGCAGCTGGGTGGATTTCTCACTACAACTGGCCTTCTTGGATCCACCTCATAACGCTGAGATCACAGGTGTGGCCTACAGTGCCTGGCAGAGAATCATTAAGGTGTAATTGTGAATATATTGACACATCTCATACTTGCCTGGATTGCACTGTGGATCCAAGGATGAGCAGTAAGTTATCAGATCAGTGCACGGTGGTTCCTGTGTTACAGGATGTTGAAATAGAACCCAAGGAGCTTTGTGTGCTAGGCAAACACTCTACCAGCTGAGCTGCATTCTCAGCCTAGAATTTATTATTACGAAAATAAACTGTAAAACTAATGGAACTCACAGAACCTTCAGAGATACAATTAAATTCGTCAACTAGGTCAGAAAGCATATGGCTAACAGCATCCTAGATTTGAATTTAACCTCATGGACTAAAATATGTGTGTCGATATGCCATGTTGCAAGCTTGTCATCCCAGATGCAAGTGCAAAAGCTGAAAAGGTGTTATCAGTATTTCTGAACTGTAATAATTATAGGAAAATTCACTGACACAACATAGAAAAAGCACTGAGGAAAATTGAAAGGGATATATACAGCATACAGGTACACACCTACCTTTATAATTTTCCCTTGATGCCATGTCTAAAGACATAGGCAAGAACAAATTTCTGTGAATATTCTAGCAACTTAGACAAGGTGACAAATGACTGAAGCTTATTCATTTACAAAATTTAATTCATCTCTATGTTACATGTAATACTTCATACACTATAAATGATGAAATGAGATGTTGTGTTGTAGTGTTTCAGGAGTGACAAGAAAAAACATGCATATGGCTAAAAAAGGTGTAAATGTTTAAAATATTTTCTATCTGTAGATTTGTCCATTGAAGTAGAATGAATATATATATATATATATATATATATATATATATATATATAGTATTTGTGTGTCCATAGACATACATGTAGGCATTATATCCATTTTTGTATGTAATATAGTATATTTATACTGTGAAAGCATAGTATATACTGACAAATGTGCAGACCTATGCACATTGAGTTGAAAGCCTGAGGCTGATAACTTTTTTCCTCCTTATTATTTGTGGAAAGTTTCTTCCATTGAAGATCCCAGAGCTTCCCAGTCTGACCAGTACAGCTTGACACCTTGTTCCAAAGGCCATCAGCCTCACAAGCCCTGGTGTTCTAGGCAGCTCAGCACACCCAAGATGACATTCACCTGGGTTCTGATGGGATGGAAACACTGGCTCTCAAGTTTTCTGGGCAATCAATTTTTAAGCATTAAGCCACTTCCAAAAGCCTATATACAATTTTTGGTTGTTTAGTGGGGAATCAGTCAAATCCACTCTAATAATAAAAAAAGAATCGAATAGAAGTATTAGAGAAACAGTAAAACTGAAACAAACAGAAAAGTTCTTGGAACTTAATTGTGGGTCAGCAAAAATTGCCTGTGATTGTTATGCGTAAAACAAATGTGTTCCTTCTTATGCTTGTGAGGAGTTCGCAATACCTAGTTTCTTTTTAATGCAGATAAGATATACCTAGTTTCTTTTTAATGCAGATAAGATATCAATACTTCCAAAGGGTAAAAGGAAATCTGTTGGTTAAAATTAAATGAGAGACCTTTCTTTCCAAAGATGGATTAACTTGGATAAAAGGTTTCGACACTTCCTGCAGTCTTGGGGTCTCCGGTAAATGTAGAAGCTCTTAGGAGTAAAGACTCAGCACTTTTCCAAATTGTCACACAATGATATCCTGCAAACCATCTCCTTTGTCTGATTCTCACAAGAAAACACATTTTAGGTGCCAGTGATTTAAAGTCTCTAAATGGAGAGTTTGAAAACCCCACACATTTCCAGCAATTAACACCTTTATTCTACACAGAGAAGCTAATTAAATGCAAGTTTCTTCCACAATCCACATAGAATCGAAAACATATAATGAGCAGAGCTGAATCTTTATTACAGATCTGGAGAGGTCTTAATTAAGACATAACAAAGACAAGGCCCTTTATTCACATTGTAGTCATAATTAGCACTTGAAAAATACAAAGTCAAAAAAGGAGCTGAGAAATCAAGTTGTTTTTTTTTTTTTTTTGTCGACAAAGGAGAATGGATTCAATAAAATCAAAGGGATAAAAAAAAAATGGCTTGGTGAAATGGCTGCACAATTCATGTTCAATAAGATTGTCTCGCCCCTGGCAAGGAAACTTTATTCTGCAGGGACTGTCCTGTATGCTTCAGGACGTTTAATAGCATCCCTAGACTCTAGCTCCTGGGTGCATTATTGCTTCTCATGTTGTGTCAATCATGAAGTGTCTCTATTAAAATATGCCCAGATAGTCTCTAGGAACCAAAGTGCTTACTTAGAACTATTTTTTTAGATAGAAATATTGTCACAAGCAAACTATATGAAATTAGAAGATGACAGATAAGTACAGACAAAAAGTGTTTATAAAGCAAAATCAGAAATAAGGGATAGAGGAAAAGTATATTTCAAATGCACAAATATAAAATTTAAACAAGCATATGTTTTAGTGTACAGTAAAGCCATACACTAAACTGGCCCGCCAATTTTAATTCCATAAATGTGTGGTCTGAAATAAAATGAGGTTTTAAAGTAAAAACAATTTTAATTTCAGTTTGGGTACTGTCCTAATACTATTGATAATTTTTCAACACATTGATTTTAACATGAATAAGATGTCTGAAAATAGTTCCTTGTTAAATTTGTTTTTATACCTACACTAAAATATGATTCGTATAGCATTAAAAAAAAATCCCCTTAGGTGTTAAATGAAATTTTAGTCAGTAGACATGCCAAAACAGTTGGCAGCAATAAATGATAAAAAGACGAAACAGTACAATTTATGTTGAATATAAGTAACTTTCTAGAGTTTGTTGCTTACTCATTCACAGCTTTTCAGTAAAATGGAATTAATCAACACAAACACTGGGCCTATGAGAACTGTAGCTGCAGTCAGGTCTCTAACATAAAGAATCGGCATCGCCCCACTATTTAGAACATTTTGTCATTTTTTTTTTTTTATCAACTCACAGGTGGAGTTGCCTCAGATGACACATTTGTGCTGTCCTCCTCAAATACCTCTGAAAAACTAATATCTGAGAAACAATCTCAATCAAGAAAAGAAAATTGAATTTAAAAAACCACCAAAGGCAAGAACTTTTCCTTTATATATACCACATGGTATTATTTTTTCCCAAATAGTTTCTTTCTCTCTCTAGTTATTATTTGCCTAGGGAGGTTATTTAGAGATAAGAGGGATTGGAGCTTGTCTACTGACAATCAATCAGAAAGGGTTTTAATGGGAAACTGTTCAGTATATCAGAGGTTGATGATTAAAGAAGAAAACATGCAAAAGACTTCTCTGCTCTTAAAGAATAAATACACATACATTAAATAATCATTAATTATTTCATAGACTGCATGTCTGTGTTTTGTTTTTGTAGTTCAGAAACCATTTCATATACATACATACATACATACATACATACATACATACATACATATATTCTTATTCTACAAGTTTCCTAAAATGTTTTCTTATATTTTTATTATTTCATGTAAAATTGGATGGGCTCACAAGTACATAAACTTCAAATGTAATTTATCTTCAATCTCTATGTTTTAATAGAACAATTGCCCCTCAACTACACAACATGAGACAAGGGGTAGACAGAGATTGGAACCCTCAAGTAATGTTGATATCAGTGTATTTTGGTAACTATTGTGGTATATGATATGGAAATGGCTCAAGTTATTAAGGAAGAATTACTAAATGATCTAATAATCTCAGTACTGGGTAAATATCCCAGGAAGGAATTCTGCAAAGAGCTGTCTGTGTTAGCAACACTACATTAAGTGATTATTAAGTTATAGGAAAAACTAGAGCTTCAAAACATAAACACAAAAATATATTCACACATATGTCACAATAACTATTTACCATGAAAAGTAAGGACTCTTTCACTTGAAATGAACATGAAGAAATATGATAGACATCATGATAAGAGAAAAAAAAATAGCCAAAGATACAGC